>VXBC01007848.1:120367-130523 GCA_013399945.1 Ploceus nigricollis | reverse complement strand
AAAATACAGACCTTGGTTCTTTACAGGAGTGCATGGCAAGACAATGAGAGGTAGTAGTCATATATCAAAACAAGGAAGATTCTGACTGGATATGAGAAAAAGAAATTTGACATGAATAAAATTGAGTGCTGATACAGGTTGCTCAGAGTGTCTGTGGAATTATATCCTTAGAATTCTTCAAAAACTGGCTGGACAAAGTCCAGAGCAACCTTCTTTCAGTTTGATGTTGTATCCATTTTGAGATGACTGTCTTTAAACCTAGAATATTATGTGATCCTGTGAAGGACAAATACTGTAATCTTCCAAATCTGTTGAGGTTCAGTAAGGCCTTACTTGACGTCTTTGTGCTGACCATAAAGTCTAGGAGGATTTGGAAATATTGAATAGAGTTTCAGTCACCAGTCCAAACATAATCAGATCATTTTAAAATGTGATTAAAGTGTGGCTTAATAGTTTTCAGAGGAGGCTGTTAAGATCCAGTTAAAATTATTACAGAGATGCCTCTGCCCAAATAAGATGCAAGTGAGACCATATGCTGAAGTCAATAGTATGGATTTTATTTAACAGTAAATGTGAGTGGGGAAGAGAAAGAAAAAAATATATAAAAATAGGAAGAGGGGAGAGAAAAAGTGACAGAAAGATAGATTGAGTAGAAAATATCACCTCTCTGTGGATACCAGCAGTGTCCTGTTGATTCTCTTCTTCTGGTCTTCTCGGTGGTGAGGGTTCCACAAAGCTTAGAGTTCAGTGGATGTCTGTTCAATGGATACGTTCAGACTCCCCTGGCTGGGAAGCTTGACAATGTCTCTTGCCACAGGCTCTGATCTGTTGCATCCCTTTGCATCACATTCAGTCCTTTGGTGTAAAGCCTCAGGAATCAGGAATCTGATGGTCCTTTTGGGATCTTTGGTGGTTTATGATCCTGTCTTGGTTTGGAAAGACAGGTGTCTGAGCCTCCCCTGAGATGGAAAAAATGTAAACCCCCTCCCTCCAAATTGTTATAAATTTGAAAATAAGGGGAGCTCCCAGGCAAAAATATGGGAGCAGGAATAACAGTTCTTTATTGGGGAAGAAAATAATAAGAAAAAAGAAATAAAATAAACAATGCAGTAAACCAAAAACAACAGTGACAAAGTCAGAATACAACCTGACACCCCGTTGGACAGGATGTTGGTAGCAGTCCAATTGGAACTGTGGCTGCAGTCCTCCTGGAGTGTCAGGCGTGGCTCTGTTGGGGCAGTGATCCTGCAGAAAAGGGTGCAGTCTTCCTCCGAAGGTCCAATGGAAGGGGCAGCTGTCCCTCTGGGAATCCAGTGGAGGAAAAATCTGTGCTGGTGTGCCAGTCTCAAGATTATATGCAGGTAGGAATGCTTGGCTCCTCCCTCTGGGCGGAGCATCTCACAATGGGATGCTGTAGTTCTTATCAGCCATGCAGGGACGTTCCATGGCCCATTATCAGCAGATGTCTCCCTGGAGGGAGGATTGACTGTGGGAGAGATAAGGAAAAACTGCCCATTTAACAGGGGACAACTGCCATACAGGTGGCAAATAGAATATATCTTGCTTCTTTCAATGTGGGACAGATCCCTTCTCAGACATGACAGCTGTCTCTCTTGTCAGTGCATTGAGTCAATTATGTCCCATCAGACCTTCCCCGGGGGAAGGAGTTAGGAGCTGTGTAAGGGAGAACAATTACCATGATAAAAGGTGCCATCCCACCTTACAGGATTTGCCTCATCAGCCTGGCTTTCAGCCTCCCCCTCTGTCTTGTGTGAATCTCACTGCACACCCAAACTCACCTCTCCTCAAAGGATGTAAACCTGGCCTCAGCAAATCACCCTGGAGCCTCCTTGATTGTTTTGAGTCATAAACCATGAACAGTCCAGTCTCTCAGAGACCTAATGGGGAGCATTTATATGAGGCAACATTTTTCTGGGCTTCTGTCTGAAAATAGGGTAAAAATAAAATGAAGGATTAAAAGAAAAAGACAATTGCTGTTTGTTCTAGAAAATTGTACTGAAGAATATCAACCAAAACCTTTTCCTTCTAGAAACTTAGAAGGGGATGTTGCCCTGAGAAGCTCCGCTGCTGTTTATACATACTGCAAATCTCGAGGGCTGTTCGCAGGCGTATCTCTGGAAGGAACCTGTTTGATTGAAAGGAAAGAAACAAATCGCAAGTAAGCTCTCTTAATATCTAAAAGGTTCAGTGAAAGCAGAGTGACAGAATTAACTAGGACACATTCACTTTGGAAAAAGTGGTTTTTGTGACAACGTGCTATGTTCAGTTTAGAATTTCTTGAGGGACAAGGGTTTCTTCAATTTAGACATCTTGCAATGGGTATTGAGATGATGCTAAATGTTTAGGGATTATTTATCTGTGGCAGGTTGACCTTAGCTAGCCACCACGTATCAGCCCAGTTGCTTTGTCATTCCCCCTCCTCAACAGAATGAGAGGAGAAAAAGTATGATGATAAACTCATAAGTTGAGATAAAGGCAGTGAGATCACTTACCAATTGCTATTTCAGTCAAAAAAACTCCAACCTCATCAAGGGAAATTAGTTTAATTTATTTTCAGTAAATAAGAGAATAGGATAATGAGAAATAAGAACAAATCTAGAAAGCAACACCTTTCCACCCCACACCTTCCATCTTACTGGGCTCCACTTCAATCACAGCTTCTCTACCTCCTCCTCCCAAGTGGTGCAGGAAAATGGGGGCTGTGGTCAGTTTTCCAAATTTACAGCTTTGAAATAGTTCTGTCATTTCTCAGATTATGATCAGTAGGAAAAATGCAGGGCTAGGGATGGAAATAGGGAGCATTTACACAAAATGAATTTATCTAGAAATGGAAATATAATAATCATCAAATACCTACAATCTTTTTTTTTTTTTTTTGGTATCAGGTTTTATGGGCAGGACATTCGTGCTAGTGCCATCCTGCTTGGTGACGTGCCTTTCCCTGCTCAAGCAGATGATCTTTATGAAACTCTAGCATCCTTCACTGAAGTGTATGAAAATGAAGAGCAAAAAAATAATCCAGGAAAATCTGTAAGGGAACAAAGAAGGGTTTGTGCACTTCTTTTTCACATAGGCTTTCCCTGTTTCTAAGCTGTTCCTAGTCAGTGTCAATGCTGATGTTCATGTGTCATTTTTAACGTCTCTGTTGGATGACTGAAGGCATAGCACTTGTCAGTTACTGCGTGTGGAACATTTGTGCAAGTAATTCCCTGCTAGGCTCTTGGGGCCAAGAATGTTGCTGGGATTGCTTTGCATCTTCCAGAATAACAAAGTATATCCTTGTTTTGTAATTGTGCATTATCAAACCCAAGGTGATGATTAGGAATGTTTGATCAAGTATTTTTAGTCAAGTTAATTGCAAATTGGATACTCTTAGTTTTTCTGCTTTTTCTGTCTTTCATTCAAACAATCACATTTATGATGTAATACTGGGACTGTAGAAGATATTTTCTTACAGATGTTGATGTTACTGATAGACAAGCATTTACTTACAGCGTTGTTAAACCCATGGTGATTTACTTCAGTGTCATATGTATGTCACTAGTGTTTAGTATGCTTTTTGAATTCCTACAAGTTCAGTGGAGAAAGAGTAATTTTAATTTTTTTTTCAGTGTAATTTGACATACTTCTAGGCTCTGAAGTCAAAATCTATGTCCAGATATGATGCTATGTTTTTAAAAAATTTATGTACTTTAGGTAAATGACCGACCTGCTAGACCATCAACCAGACCAGAGCCACCTAAACCCACTGTTAGACCTACACCACCAGGTGAAAATTTTTGATAATGGCTAATTAATTCTCTTCATAAAATTAGAGCATTAAAGCTAATTAATACTATGCAGTTATTGTAGCAGCTGCCTCTATAAAAACTTTTTAAAATACTCTTCCTTGGACAAACACTGAAAGCATGTTGATGTAGTGCCATGACTAATAAACACTAAAGGATTTGGGTTTTTGTTTTATATTAACAAACCTTTTCTCTCTGACAGATTTGCTATAGAAATAGTGTTTTTATATTTACAAAATCATGTAATAATTCAAAGGAAATATTCATAGATACTGGATACATAGGAGCCTCACAGTACAAGGAAACTTCTTAATAAAAATAACAGGCCTAGAAACTGCTGGTCCAAGTTCTAGAAACTTCTGGTTTCTAGAAATCATAGTTTCTCTTTAGGTTGTCATTATCTTTTTATCGTTAGGGGTTTTACAGTAGAGCAGAAGAGGCAGAATTTTGCTCTTTAACGGTTTGTCTTAACAAAGTGCTTTCATTCAAAGTGAGGCTTTACTGTGCAGCTCCTCTTGTTAACTTAATTCTCTGGTTAAGGATGTGAGGCAAAGTCTGTATTTCTTTCTTCTGCCCTGGTTCTTAGTTAACTGCAATCATTTAATAACTATTGAACTTGTATCAGAAAAGCAGTATACAAAATATAACAATATATGTTAGCATGTCATATAAGTTGCTATTTTTTCTTTCTCTTTCAGCTAAAAAGAATACAAACAAACTTTATCCTGAACTTCCCAATGATTATGCATCTGGGGGTAAGTACTAAGCTTATACTTGTTTTATTAATGGAGCGTAGAATCTGAGAAGTCCTAAAAGTACTTTGAAAGATATGCAAAAATATCTGGCCATTGATATTTTTCTTTATTGTCCATGTGTTAAAAACAGATTCAGGTCTTGTATGATCTCCTGAAAATATTTCATAAACATTAATCTTATTCCCTGGCTTTACGTTCTAATGCTGATGTTCTTTTTCTGAGCAGCCCAAGTTCTTTTGTTTTATTCTGTGAGCTTGAAAAATACACTTAAAGTAGTAAAATTGTTTTATGTTACCACCTAATTGAGATGAAAAAGGAAGCTGATATAACAAGCTTCTGTCCAAGTCCTTATGCAATGTACTATAATTCCTGTTTTAATTTTAAAAGTGCTTCCACAGATGATACCTGATTGTGGTGGCATAAACACCAATTTACGTGGCTTCTTCAGGTTTTTGTATTGAAATAACTCTGTGTTACACCAAAGATACTACTATTGATTCTCTTATGTTTAAAGCACTTTCATCTCTTAACAGGAGAATCTTGCTGTGCAGTATTTGCACAGTAAGTATATATGTAATTCCATATTACATGTATATATATAATGTGAATATGTACTTACATTTTCACGTATTGCATGCTCACTTGAAAATAAAAGTAAACAAAATACCTCTTTTGTACTTCTGCAAATAGAGCTAAAATTGAGTTTGATAATACATCACAATGAAAAGTCTGTTTCAGGCAAAGTATAATTAGAGCTTTTCACTAAAAATTAAGATAAATTGTGTGTCTTTGTCTTTACATTCTTTTTCATACCTTCTCTTCATACATGTTCTTGATATGTGTGTCTGTTGAAGGGGCCAGCATAGGAGTATCTTAAGCTGAGCTGTCGATGTGACTTCTGCAGATAAGAGACTTCCTGAGAATCAAGATTTGTTATTGTGTTATAGGACTTTTACGAGGAAAAGAAGGATGACTCTAGTAGTCTGTACTCAATAGCTGTCATCCAAGAGAGAAGAACTTAAAGCCATTAAAACTAAGCTTTCCCAGTCTTACAAAAGCCCTGACCAACTGAGAACAGGTTTCTAAAGCTTGCACACATTTGCTGTATTGAAGGGAGTTTTCTTCTATTCAGGTGCAAGTGACAAGGTAAAAATATTCCAGAGCCATCTGTTGAATGGCTTTCAAGATTCTTTGAAATCAAGAGATAGACTCAAGTCTGCTCTTGGGGATTTCTAGCAATTTCTTGAAATATACAAGTTTTTCTTTAGGAATGTGGGGGGCAGTAGGATCTTGTTTAAATGATGGCATGGTATATTTGGCTTTCTGTTGCAGATTACATTTCCATAAGTAACAGTTCAAATGCTTTCTGAATCCACAGAAATACTCTATGTTTCTAAAGGCTAAAGCTTTTTTCCTTCTCGCAGGGGGCAATTAAGGTTGAAGTCAAGAGTCGCACTCTCTTTCACAAAGAGTGTATTAATGCTGAAGGATGAAATAGAAAGAGCCATAAGGCAATATCTCCTGTCAATAATCTGTTTGTGCCTATTTATAGTCCAAATTATTTCAACATGCTATAGCATATGCATGTCAATCTTTATTGCAGGAGTAGTTGCTGCAGCAGATGTTCTTCTACATTTATCTGTAAAAGATATATTCAAAATGTTTTGTGTCATTCTAGTTTAAAAAATACATATAGATAAGCAATAGAAGAGTGAATGAATCTTAGCTTTAGGAAGCTACGTGTTAGGTAAAATGGCTGGGGTGGAGGTGGGTTTTGATGTTGAGCAACAAGCTTAACTGGGTTGCAAGTAATAAGGACTTGCCTTTGGTTGGGGAAGGGGCAACTTGGCATTGTGTTACCAGCATTTGGTTTTGCAAGAGTTATACAAGTAGTAGAAAGGTTGAAATATTAACTCTTCTCATTAGATGAAAGAAGAGCTAGACTTGTGAAAAAAGTGAAACATTTGAAACATATTTGAAACATATGAAACATTTTTAATTATTTTCTGTGTACTTTAATTATACAGATAAGTAATATAATATAATCTTTTTCAAATGCAAGAAGAACAATAAATGAAAAACATTATTTTCTAAACTGATAAGGTGATACTTGAACTCAGATGCAGGGAGATTGTTTTCATGTAACTGAATAATGCTTAAGGTAATGCATTTAGTTGTAAAATGAGCTTCAGAAGTGTTTTAAATGTTTCCAGAAACTTGGGAATACCACACATTTTATTTAGATGCAGTTAAAAATTGCACAGTCCTTTTACAATTCTGGGAAATAAAACCCCAAAACAACCACAACAAAAAACCACAACAAACTAGCAGCTGTTACAGTTATTGTGATTCAGTGAAGTATGACTTTTCTACACTGGTAGACATTTTTCTGAAGACTCACTAAATAAAGAAATTTGATTTGCTTATAGCATGAAAGTTCATGCCTTCTCCTTTACTAGAATTAGGCATTTGCATTTCATTTTTCTACTTGTCCCCTATTTGTTGTAAAATCTACTAAAAGGGCTTACTGGCCCTTCCAAGATTTATTACCACAACATAGCTTTTCTTTTTCTGAATGGATGATTCTTTGGACTTCTGTACCACATCTGTAATACAAACAACCCATGATTCTTTAGTGACTACTTGGACATTGTAGACTCAGGAGTCTATTTCATTAGGACCATTTTTTTAGATACATTAGGTTCATAGTTTGTCACACTGGAATAGCTAATCCTAGATACTAAATTTTCATTACTGTTAGGATTTGTAGTTTTCTCTGCTTGGGGTTCTGCCATGGAGCAGCAAGTAACCAAAAATGTAGCTAAATGATTACTTCCTGCCTACCCTTCTAACTGTGTGCTGAATAGTATACAATTCGGAAAATGTTACAGTGATGTGGTTTCCCAGCTGAACCGGTAGCAGCAGGAGTAGTGATCTGCTAGTAGAAGTTGGGCCTGGGTTGAGGTGAATGTTGGTGAGAACTGAATCAATAACAAGCAGTTTGTTCAAATCAGAAGTCAGATATTCTTCGCTTTTTCTTCAGCTCAGCTAATCAGAAAAGGACTGTTTCACATGTTTGGAAAAGAATTGAAATTGCCAAGGTGCTGAAACAATCAGGAAACAGACTTGAGACAGGAGTGGGGATGAAAATGGAAGAAATTTCTTCCTTCCAAGCAGTGTGCTTTCACTATTCATTCACAATTATCAAATCTCACCATGGGCTTAAATTCTTACAATATGTAAGACAAAATACTCATACTGAACACAAAAGCAGTTCTTTTGATATCAATGTAAGTATTTTATGATAATTTGGAGAAAGTAATGATGCTGTCTGCATTGTCTGCATTTTTAAGGGGTAATGTGATTGCTCAAGAAACCCATAGGAACTTGTGGCTGTGGAGCCTGAATATGTAAGGATTTTTTTTTTAGTTTGCTTTCAGAAACACTGTCTTTCTTACCTTCCAGAATTACTAAACTAAATATTTTAAAATTTTATCTTGAGAAAAATATTTGCTCTCTTCTTTGGATTTTTGAGTGCAGTAAATTATCTGCAGCCATTGAACTTTTTAACTATTGTGCATTAAATCAACACACCCCAACCTGATTACAGTAAAACTAAAAAAAAAACCCCAAAATATGAATTTTGGCTAGTTTTTTTTCAGCAGAAACCTTTCACTTTTAAAATAAAATAAAATAATAACAGATTGTTATTGTCCCAATAGGCACATATTTATATTCTTGCATACTGAAAGAAGTGCTATATCAAACCTACTGATGAGGATATGGAGGCAGATGAGAAAATTGTCACTGTTTTTAAGAAGCTAAAAAAAACCCTTCTTCCTTCAATGATGATTTGAGTGATTCGTCAGCCTCATTATTAAAAATTCATTCCTTCCTACGTGAAATTGTCTGCAGCTTTTAGACAATATTTGTTGTGGCTTTCTTCACTATATTAAAGAGCCCTTTGCTATGCGGAGGAGCTTTTTTATTTTTATTCCACTCTTGTTCTCTTTGAGACACTTGTGCTGTAATCAAATCACTTTTTGGTCCTCCTTCCTCTTTCTTTTGATTGCCAAACAGATTGATGAGCTCTTTGTCAAAAGTCATTTTCTCTTTCCTCTCAAATTTTAAATAATAATACAAATACCAAATTCTGAGCTGTGAGCCCACTGAGGTCAGTAAGATTTGGGCTCCTAAAAGCTCTAATGAATTTGCACTAAACTCCAGTCCTTATATTTTCTATTATTTATTTATTTATTTAAACCTTCTTGAGTGTTCCTTATCTATGTTTAAAACAATTGAGGCAATATCAACCCTTTTGCATTAGGTGGTACCATGCGGTGGTAAATTCAGTTTATGTTAACTAAACACATCAGAGCTGCTGCTTTTCCTGGTTACAGTTCTCCAGGAATCAGGCCTGGCCCACTTCTCTGTAATTTCAGAGATGATCTCAGTGTTTCTTTTGGTAATCTATGAATGCCAGATGGTTCAGTAGATCTGTGAAAATCTGCTTCCCAAGAGAATTCCAAGACAGATTTTCATGCTTCCTGAAGTGAATTTTGTCAAGGAAAATTGGGGGTCTGTATGTGAATTTGCCTTTGTTAGTACACCATGGATTTTTTTGTGGCCAGTTGCAAATGTTTTAACTAAGTCAACATAATTATATGGACTAAGAATTCACAGGCCACTTTGAGGTAAAAAGCTTTAATTTTTTTTTGTTTGTGATTTCACCTTCTGTTTCACTTATTTTACTTGCATACCTGTTCTGCAGTTCAGTTTACATCTGACTTGTTGTCTTGTTATTTTGAAAGCTACTACTCTATAGGATGATATTGATCAAACTTGGGAAAGAAAATATAAGCTGGAACATGGACACCATTCTAGCAGTCTTTGCATTAATTAGTACCTTTACTTATGTTTGGTGCTGAGCTTTTTAGCACAGTATAATGAAAAAATGGAATTTTTAGTTAGAACTGCTGAAAGAGAGCATCACTCTATGTTCTTGCAACTTTAAAATAGGCTTGCTTTGGTAGATATGTATTGAAGCAATCACTATTTTTTAATGTATGTATTTCTCAACTTAGGTTTAACAAAACCAGTACTATTTTGGAACAACTCAGATTTAACTGGAAATCTAACATGCAACTATTTATATTCACTGTGCAGTTCCATGTTTAGATAAGCCCACTGACCAAATAATCTGACAGCTGTGCTACAAGAGAAATGTAAGTGTGCCCAAATCTCCTCTTGATGAGTGACTTTTGACTTGGGCATTTTTATTTTAATTAAGACTAAGCACCACAGCAGGAAAGTAAAAATATTTCATGAGTTTTCAATCAAACAAAATCAGCTATGTGGTCTCAGACTAACTTTTTCTCAGTGTAATACCTGAATTTTTGCTTTTCCTTTGTTGTTAGAAAGCATATACATCAAGTCTGCCTTTCTAGGATATTGTCAATATTTCATTATGTGCGTCTTTCTGTCTGTTCTGGATCAAAATGATTTAAAATGGTTTCATCATTCTGAAGTTTCCTTTGCCAACTTGAACTGCAGTAAAATTGAATCAAAAGCTTTTAACTTTTATTTAAGTAA
>VXBC01007848.1:65772-120339 GCA_013399945.1 Ploceus nigricollis | reverse complement strand
ACTTTTTTTTAATTAAGATTTTTTTTTTTTTTTTTTTTTTTGTATCTGATATCTGCATAGACCTGGGATGGAGAAGGAGTCCAGAACTTCTGTTTTTAAGGATGGAGAAAGACTCTGTGGTTCACAATGAGGGGAAAAATGCATTTTGCTTTTGAACTGGAAATTAAATCATCCATGAAAACACGATAAAATCAGATGTGTACATACTCCTTCAGGTGTTGTGGATATATGCTGTGTATCTGAAACTGGAAAAAAAAGCCACTTTTTTATTCTTCAGTTTATTAATTACTCCTTTTCCAAGAAAGGAAGAGATTTGCTGAAGGATCATGTAGAACTATAGTAAGGAAGAACCCTCATTAAGCTGTGCAGTAATCTGTTCCTTCAATACTATAATTTGATGAGAAACTCTTAGCAGATTATAAACTATAAAATCAATAAGCTCAGTGTGACAAATACGTATTTCTTTTTGAAAAATTTTACAAAGTGAGACATATAATGTTTCTGCCATAATCCTTCATAACATTATCTACTAATTTGGTAAACTAAAGTATGGGTGTTTTTGTTTTGTTTTAAGAGTTTTAGCTCAGCTTGGTCTATTTTTGTGTTTTTCGTGGCAAGACTTGTGACATGTTTATATTTAGTTACTAGAAAAATAAAACATCCATCTGGTGGTCCCCCACAGTATTAATTTTCTTGCTATTATGAGCTCTTTCTTAATACTAACGAAACCCAGGAAATCCCAGGAAATTATTTTTGAGACTATTTTTATCCTTGATTCACTTTTGCTAGGATTGTACTATTACTATCATGAATGTGATAAGGCAGATAATCAAGCTGCTTATGGCTTATATTGTGGCAAGCTGAGAGGAAAATATGCAGCATGCAGGCCTTCACTGGTCATACTGGAACAAATAACTTGATGCATATAATCAGCTAACTCAAAATACAACAAGGCACAGAGAGATTGAGGTCAGACATGCTAGAATGAAACTGGGGTCTTTCTGATGTACGTGTGCATGCGTGGGCAGAGAGCTCTTGTGCTAAGTATGAACCAGATACTCTGGCATGGGTAACAATATTTTTTTCTTGGCATTTTTTAACGGCTTGGAATAAAAATTGGGAAATTAGAGTTAAAGCACAGAAAAATTTCAGTGCAATCTATGTGTATTTTTTTAAGTGTAAAGCACTACTACGATGATAATTCTGATTCACAGAACATGAAATTGTTCACAGGAGCATATAAATTTTAAATAGTATAAATTGAAGTCTTGTCTGAAGCCATTGTAACAGATACAGATTAATGCTTTAGCATCTGGAATACATGCTTTAAATGTTGTTTCAAAGCTGTGTACTGCTTTACATAGTATTTTCTTTTGTATTGTTCAAGCAGTAGGACTAAAGCAAGCTTAAATTGCTTTCCTGTCTATTATCCAGAAAAGCCTTTGGGAGTATGGGAGCTTCTGCTTCATTTATAGTACTTGAAGCCAAACAGAAATTTTGACTACGTCAAGGAAGTGATAGATATACAGAATTTCTCTGCAGAGTGCAGTGAAATGCCCTGTGCTTGACTGACCTGAGCCAAAAGCTAACACTATTGCAAGAAATGCAGGTCTTTTTGCAGTAATGGTGGGCTGATGCTTTTCAGATTCATCCTTATAGCAGGGACAAGAACATCTACTTTATACTAAATGCTAAGGGAATGTTTTATTTTCTCTGGGAAATTATTATTTTTCACCCTGATGGAACACCCACTTCAAATGTATTTTCCCATGAGCAGTAAAATTAGGTGCCATGGTTCCCCAGAATGTGATATATTCTCTGTCATGGAGGGACCTGGAGTCCTGCATTTACCTTGGCTGTGGTGGTTCAGTGTTACATCATGCAGATCAGCTAGCTGGATATTGCTGATTGAACCAAGAAGGTCCTTCACCTTTTGTGGAAACCTGTCAGTCCCTGAATAAGAAACAGGAGTCCATGTAAAAAAAAAATAAAAAATAAACTAGACACTAATATAAGCTAAACTAGTATGACAAATAACTGCTCTAGAAATGGTGTAATAATGCTTTTCACTTCTACAAAAAGACTTCTATTTTCAAGAAGCTTCTTACCTTCCCATGGAGAGGTCTGTCAAGGTTTGCATTGAGACTTCTCTGGTTATATTTAATTTGGTTTGTCTTTCTGATAACAATTTTTTTGCCATATTAGGTAACCTTTAAATATTCTTTTACCAGTTGTTTTTTTTCTTGAAGAAGCTTAGCTAGAAGTGACCTCTACTCTTGTGGAAAGAAGTGTTAATTTTTTCATACACAGTGAGACTTGCACCCCTCTTCCTGCTTTTCTCTCAGTGGTGTATGTTTGTATTTTTAGCAGCTCCTTTGCTATGTAGCAAGGAAGGTGTCAAAAGAAGATTAAAAATAGGAAAATAGAAAACTCCTCTGTAAGGGAAAATATAATGGGAAAACTTACTCTGGTCCACAATTTCAAGTATTGGTCTCTGCCAGAAGGTTTAGACTGTGTCTACTCCTGACATTTCTGCCTTTTGTCAGCAGCTTCAGAAGGATGAGACAGAATCTGAGGTTGAGACAGCAGAGTAAGTTTAGAGATACTGTTGAGGGAAAAATCTGCCTTCACATATGTTGTACATTGGACAAATTTGAGCCAGTGGTTGAATCCCATCTGCAAGCCTGAATTTCCTCATGCTTGACCCAAGGGATGTGATTACTGTTAATTTTTTCTTTCTAAAGAGCATCTATACAGCCAGTATTTCACTTGATTTAAAAGCGTATGTATGAAGAATACTGTTAATACCACTCTTAAACTGCAACTGAAAATTATGGTACTCTTTGCTTTTTCATTTCAAGAACTTTATCATAACTGACTAGGCTGATGTAATAAGTATTCTGTAAAGTTTGGTTGTGCTTAGCTGGGAAGTGTAATACCAGCACACCATGGGTGATAATGGCTGTCCAAGATACTTCATCCCTGTGATGGTGGATGTGGCAGGTTGCAGAGTTTCCACTGATCAGATTAGGCTCTAGTTTATGGTTCTGTGTCATTTCTAGCTCTTGCTGAAGCTGTTCTGTAATGAATAGGGCTATCTATCTTTCTCCTACCAGTTTAAACTGTGGTCAAGTGATTACAGGATTGTGCCATGGGATACTGTAAGTGGAAGTACAATTGCTTGAGTCACCATTTGGCACAGGAAGGGAACATTGATTGAATACCTTTTGAAATTATAAGTTGATGAAGCCTGTGGTGTAAATATAATTAATAATGGCTGTACTGCTGCTGAAGGAACATAAAAGCAATGATAATTAGTAATTGTGGCAAGAAGAAATCCTAGCATTGATTTCAGCCCCTATGTCCCTTAGTGCAGCTAAAGTTTACAAGAGTTTTCTATATATTGCAGGTGTTCATATAATATAAATGTTATCATGAAAGTGCTAGACTTTGTATTAAAACAGGAGATACTCACTTGTTCCCTTTACAGAAAGCAGTTTCTGAATCTTTCACAATGCTTGAAACTCTTTCTCCTTTTCATCTCTATTTTTTTTCTTATGAAGATTAATTATTCTTTTCTCATGCTTTCTAATTCTCTAGCAAAAATAATTTTCTGTCTGATTCCTTTGCATGGTAGTAGTAACATCTTTAATTTGTTTTATTCTGCGAAGCTCATTTTCATTTTGCCTTGAAAACAGGCTTTCTGTTCTTGGTCCGCTATTTTCTCAACCAGTTTTAAACATTGATGATAAGGATTGTGAACAGACCTTCAAATGAGGCCTTGTACAGGATTATTATTTAATGTGTTTCCATATGAGATACTCTTTGTCTCATATAATTTTGTTATTTTAACCATTTTTCTAGCCAGTGCAAAGAAGTATTTCTCCATGCAAAGAAAAAAAAGAAGAAAAAGAAAAAAAATCCAATCAGTATTTCACAAAGTATTTCACTAAGAAACTGGCAGAAACTGTATAGAATTGTTTCATTTACTACTCTTTGTTTTTTTTTCTAGAGGCTGTAGATTGTTTCCCAGACCTTTGTAAAAGCTAAGAGTTCTATCAAGTGAACCAGGTTATGTGCCAATAATACCCTTAGCAGAAATTTTGAAGCTGACTGTACAGAGATTTGAGAATCAAAATGCAGAGACAGTGTACTGAGATTGAGATGCTAACTCGGTATGTGTAGAGGAAACATGGAGAAGCTTGTCAACATAAAAGAGTTCCAAATCATTCCTAAATCATCAGTTTGACCTGATTAAAACAGAGCTCAGTTCTTGTCACTGTACTTTGCTTTTCAGAATATGAAGGCTCTGCTTAGGATTGCATCTCAGCTTTTGCAATATGATTTCAGCACAGGCATTATTTGCATTAATGTCATGTTGAACACGATAAAGCCCTTGACATTGATATGGTTTATTTGACCTTTCACTTTGAATGAAAATCTAATTGTTTTTTGAAATGCCAGAAAAATCGAAAAAGTAATCAGCAAAAGTACTGCTATGGAATTGGCTCTTGCAAGCAGGAGGTAGGGGGTTTTTTATATCCTAAATATCAAATACATCCACAGATGCTTAACAAAAAAGGCACTTCTTTAATGCAAAAGCTGAGTGCGCTGAAACAAAGATAGAAAGCATTCCATCAGCAGATGAAGATGATGAGCCAGCATGTTCCCCAGTAGACCAGAAACTCAAAACCAGCGAAATACGTTTCATACTGAATGAGCTAAATTTGCACAGTGACTTAAACTTTAAATATAGTCAGGTCTGTTTCAATCACCAGTTTTGTTTGCTAGACATGACACTGTTCAGTAACAACTCAAGTTGGTAATATGGAATCTGCTTTGAAATGATCCATTTCTAGTTTATATAGAAGAGGTCAAAAATACATAAGCCTTCTCCTGGGTTTTGTGAGTCTCTTACAAAAGTGTGTGTATAATATCTTCATTCCATGCATACAGATTGGCAGCTGATGATGAACTTTTTATCTGTTGAGGCTTTGCTGCAAAATTGAGGGTCTTGTACCTTATATGGAACATCTGTGGCTAACTTTGCCTTGAATAGTTTTTTCCAGCCACTGTTTCTTTGCTAATGGAGAATGTAGTTATTAAATTATTCTGAAAATCAACTGGAGGGCTTGGTAACACTGGAAACCTGGACAAAGTACCCAGTTAAAGTAATACGTAACATCTAGTACTGCAACTAAATCAAAAAATAGGGTTTGCTGAGGCAGTCCTCATGGAAGTGGAAGAGGGCTTAACATCTGGTTTTGCTTTCCTTTCAAGAACTTGGGTGTGCATTTAGTACTGAAACACATTAAAGCGAGTAGTTCCTTATCAGTAAAAAGGCACCCCCAACGAAGGAATATGATGATTGGCATCTGACTCCATTGATTCAGAAGTGCTGAACAACTGCTTTATTAAAACTATACGATATTACATTAATATACTATTTTAAAGAGATATTATACTATACTACATACTTACTTACTATATCATACTTACTTATTAACTAACTAGCTAACTAACTAGAAAAACCCGTGACTCTCTGCCGAGAGTGCTGAGAGTCCAATTGGTCCATGAATCCAAACAACAATCACCAGAATCCAATCAAGCAATCACCTTGGGTAAACAATCTCCATACCACATTCCACATGGGCACAAACACAGGCAGCGAATGAGATAAGAATTGTTTTGATCTGCTTCTCCAGGAAAAAGCCCTGAGAGAGAGAATTATGTCTCTGTGTCCAGAGAATGTGAATGCCACAGTTCCTGGAATGATACAGGCCTTCCTTGATATTATCAATGTACCTTGAATACATTTTCTAGGTTACTGAAAAAAGGAAAACATTGTACACCTCTTTAAAAAGTGGAAAGAAGGGTCCCAGGAGCTACACACCTGTGTAGCTTCACCTCTGTGCCTGGGAAAGTCATGGAACAGATCCTCCTACAAGCTATACTAAAGTACAGGGAGTCAGGGGGGTGATTTGAGACAGCCAGCAGAGCTTCACCAGCTGCAAGTCCTGCCTGACCAACCCAATCAACTTCCCTGATGGAGTGACTGTGATGGAGTAAACAAAGGAAGAGCTACAGATACCTTTTATATGGATTTCAGGTCCCTTCCAAGCCAGCCATTCTTTGATTTTGAAATTGCCTTAAATCTATAGCTACTGTAACAAAACAGCCTTCAGGTGTTCTAGGTATAGAACAATTCTTTGCCCAAAAGTGAACGTAGGATAGAGTAATGCAACTTATGCCTTCTCTCCCTCCTCAGACCAGATTTGTTTAACTGAGCACAAAGAGGCATTTGTGGGATATTTAAAGAGTAGTTTTACCCCAATTACAGTGAAGCTCACTTAATGCGAAAAGTCCATCGTCATTTTCTTAGTCATGAAGAACTGATTATTTGCAGACTTCAATATTGAATTTAAATACTTGAGTGTCTTAAGAAGCTTTTATTCAGAAAGTAGAGAAAGACAGGTGATTTTGTTTACTTGCCCAAAACAAGCAAATTTGTTTCTTTGCCCAATTATTGGCAAAGAAACAGCTAAGCAAGATATTATTTATTCTTAGTGTGATTTGCTGAATATCATGTCTCCTGACTTTTGATCAGATGAGCATTATTGGAGATTATTTGGATCAATGGTGGCATATGACATACTTCAAGTATCTGTACAGAATATATCTGATTATAGCAGATTAGTACCTGTAGATGTAAAATGTCAAATCTACTGTGCATATTTAGGCCTTCCTAAACATCTGTTCAGTGAGCTCTGAGGTTGTTGTTTTGTATATGCAGAGGGTTTTTTGAGGTGGGGTGAGTCTACATTCAAAAAACAAAATTAAAAAGGAAATTTCCATTAAGGAAATCAGTAGTTTAATGTGAATAGGACATTTGAGATTTCACTTTTAAGGCTTGGTTGAACAAACACGTGATTTGTTATTTGTCCAGAAACAACATGATATTCAGCAAAATTAAGTTTGTAGGTAAGTTTACATCTGTTCTGCTCTAGAAGCTGAAATAAACCCCTGTTTTCTTAAGCTAAAAGCTGAGAGGTGAGATCAAAGAATATGGAAAATGAGAACATTGGGTAGAGAAAAGAGCTCATCTGTATACTGGTGTGATTCAAGAACTGAAATTATTTTCATGACTTTTAGTATTTAGGATACAGTTAGGCTACTATTTTTCTTTCTAAATGGGAGTTGCTTGAAGACTTTTTCTAAGTAGCCATTAGAATACATAATATATTGTTGCCATATAGGAGCTGAAAAGTTATTTTTTGCAGGGTCACAGTGTATAATACACTACAATATGGTTCGTCTTTAGTCCATTTTCCCAAGTCCTCTCTGGCTGATGTTTTGTCTTGTCACGATAGAAGAAAGCCATAAAATCTTTTAATTTACTGACCTCTTATTCTCTGTGTAGTAATTCATATGGTACTTTCTTTCATCCTTTCTCTGACTTTCCTTACTTCATTTCCTTCATAAGTTTTTAAACAGATCATTCGCCACTTTCCCAAGATGCTGCTCAAAAGGCATATTCAGGCTTTTAGACATAGTGAATGGTAAAGCCTGAGAATGGACATTGCCCAATAAGGGCCCAGTAAGTGAATCTCAACAATGTAATGTGTTTTATTTCTGCTTATCATGACATTGTAACTTAGATAACGCAGTAATCTGACATAACTTTTGTGCATCCTAGCTGTGAACATGAATTCAACATCACCTTTGTGGCTCTGAGCTGCACCTTTGAGCCAAAGCTGAAGTTAGCTAAATTTGTTAGAAACCACTTACAAATGGTAAAGCCTTGAAATTCAGACATCATCAGAACATGGGCTATTATTTGCATTAAACTTCTTCAACCATAAAATATTAAAAGTATACGCATTCAGTGAACTATACTTAATGACGTCTTAATCTCCAAGATGCCAATTTTTGAAAAGTCATATGGAATGAGATACTGCCTCTGTCACGTTCTCATCATTGTATGTGGTCATAAAGGGGACATTTAGAGGTAGCGTTGTTTAAATATTTCATTACTTTGGAATTTTTCTTTCTTTGTTTACATTCCAGGAAGTAAATGACACAGTCCTTTTTCATATAAGTATTATGTAATAGATGCAAGAGGTTTTTAAATTTGAGAAGATATTCAAAATGGTAGTCATACCCATTGCAAACTATGTATTTTCTATTTAAATAACAGAATACTATCTTCAGTTGCAGTTTTCATCATTTTGATTGCTTTCTAAAGTCATGAGTGGAAAAATTAGTTGTAAAAAGAGATTAATTTTTTATTTGTTCATGTAGTAATAAATGTACAATTCTGTACTTTTTAACCTTTATTTCTTTACATATGAGAGTATCTTTTTCAGTGTTTTCAGAGTTATTCTGTGAAAATTTGACTGGTATAAGATTAATGAAATTGTTTCCATTGCTTTGTTTCTAAGGAGACAAGTTTAGTTGCATACATGTATTCTTTCAGATACTGACACAACTTTGCTTTCACATTATCAACAAATGAGTATTGGTTTTAGAATATCAACAAAGTATCTTCAATGTTTTCTTTGAGTTGTGCTCAGAGTGCGACTTACCAGATTTATTATGATCAAGACTACTATAATTCACATATTTTGAATTTAAAACTAGTATTCTTTCCTGTTTTAAAATTTTTAAAAACAATTACAAAATGTAATAGTGAGATAAGGTGAGATCCTTAGCTTTAAGGGACTGAACAGCTTTCAGGGAAACAGGTATGTTAGAATAATTAGTGGTTTCCTCAAAAACCCAGCACTAAGCCTTACATCTTTCTGCCACACCTCTTTCTCAGTTCCCTTCCAATGTTTCTTTCACTGTCCCTGATGCAATTCACCTAAGAAATTAAATCTCTTTCTTAGCTGCTCTTCTACATAATAGTTCAGAAATATATATTCAGAAATAGACTTCAAATATAAAGAAAACCAAGGGGATAAGTTTAGATACAGTAAAAGGTAGATACTCCCCAGTATGACTGATCATATGTAGCCAAGATGTTGAATTTGTCTCATTCTTGAAAAAGGTACTATATCACTGAGGCTTTGGTAGTTTCAGCTTCATAATTCTTTGGTGAAAAGAGTGACGCAGGATTAGCGTTGTATCAGACAACATGCTGTCCAGTTTCTCTTTCTGTATTACTGGTCTAGTACATAATTAATGCTTTGACTTCAACCTGATTAATGCTTTTTTAAAGTATTTTCTAAATTAATATCAACAGGTCAGTTTTAGGCTTGTTTCCTTAGTCTTTTTGAAACAGCTGCACCATTTACTTCATGTACTAGTATTTCTTATGGTCAGGGAGCAGATCAAGGCACTAATCACTAAGACATTTTTATCTTCCCTCTTAACTTTGCATCCCTCTAGTCTTCTGTTTGCTAGCTGCTTTTTTTTTTTTTCCCCTTTTTGTAACCTTAAAATAGGTTCCATTATTGTACAAATAGACTTCTCTCCTTTGAAAACCCACTAATATTAAAGCAGTTTATGGAACCAATGACTTTTTGTTCAATTGATGATTGTCAAACTAGTGAGTATTATCTGTATTCAGTATTATGTTGAATTCTAATTTGACTCTGAGTTTAGAGTTCTGGGATATGGAATACATCCATTCATTTTTAAAATCTCTATATATATTTAAGTTTCTTTAAATTATGTACACATTCCCTTAATTTCTTGATCTTTGTTATTAGTTTCTGTAACTTCATTAAAATTCTTCTCAATGGGATTTGACCCCTTATCTCTGTGTTGTCTAGCTTTATCACATATTTTACTCTTAGCTCAGCCTTTAGCTACAAGAGTGACTCTGCTACATCACTAATACTTCTCCTATTCTTGTACTTCACCTTTCTGTGGCTTACAGTTCCTCCAGTGTTCTCTGCTCTCCTTTCCCTTCCATTTTTCATTTGCTGATTTCTTCATTCATGGTTAACTCCTCATTAGAAAAAAACTGTTCTGACAGTCTCATGTGCTGATTCATCACAATTTTTTTTTAATTACAACTTTCACATTCATATATAAATCCATGATCTCCACAAAGTAAGTACTCTATTCCTTCTGTTCCTTCACCCTTCCATTTAAACAATTCTTTGTTTAATGGTAATGTCAAAGGTCAGTTACTACAAGCCTTTTAGCTAATGATAATATTCTGCTTATTCATTTGCAAGAAGAAATAGGTTAATCTAAATAGATGTGAAGAAGTTTAATGAGTAAATGAGTGGAGTAAGGAGTCCCTGAGATGTGGTAGCTGTCTTATTTTTAGTGTAACAGTCTGAAGGTGTGAAAAAATGGGTTTTGACTATAAAAGCATAAGTCAAGCATATAATTGTCAAAAAAGATTTCAACCAAAGGCCAATGTTGAACAAAAAGAAAAAAAAAAAAAAAAAAGTATGCCAGTACTGAATTACTTGGAGCTAGACATTAAGAAAGTTATCTTAGCAACCAGGGAATACAGCTGTGAAATAACCTTCCCAGATGACTAATGGGGTAAAAAGAGAAGTGGCAAAAAAGATGGTTTATTGTCTGGCAACATACCAGACTCTGACCTAGGTCTCAGAGAATGTGCTTCATTTAATTATGAGCTGCTGGTCTCACCTGTATGGAGGCCTTGCATTATTAGACCATGCTTCAGGTCCTAGCCAGTGTCTGTCTCCTTTTACCAGTTCATACTGTTTATCTTTCAGGAGGATACTGATGCAGATATGATGGTTTTACTCAGTTCATATCTTCTCTAAACTTGAGAGCTTTCACAGATGTAGAAGATCCTCATTTTTTTATCTCCCCCCTCTCTCTCTCTCTCTCTGTCCCAGCTATCTATCTGATGTAGTTGCTTCTTTTTAACCCCCCAACTCACAATATCTCTTCACAGTATTATCATCTCATCCTTCATCTTATGAAACCCAAGTCTGATCATATTGCTGTTATCTAATCTTCTTTTTTCTTGTTTGGAGTTCTTCAGTAGTGCACTTCACCTTCTTTAAGAGTTTCTCTTGCTCCCTGTTCAAGCCATTGGCTCTATCTATGCTGATAAATTAGTCTTTGCTAATTTATCAGCATCAATAATGCCAATGTGATTGGGCACTGGAACCTGGACTCTGATTTGGAGACATCAAGTTCAATAATATGGAAAGGAGCCATTCACTGATGTAAATGTAACTGTTACTTCCAAGTCTTTGCTGACCTGTGTACAACCCCATATTAGAAATTGCATTCCATCCTTCTGTATGTAACCTGATAGATTAATATTCATCTTCTGTTTTCTTTGGTAATACTTTTGATCCCTGAATTCTATTGCTACGCTACGTCTGTAATGACCTTTACATTTATATTTTGGATGTCTCACTGAGAAGTCTTCCTTATTCAGCCCTGTATTTTTCTGCTAAGTTTTCCCAGCTAGCTGTCCTTTGTTGCTTTTAATTTGCTAGATAATATTTTCTGCAAAGAATTATTTCTATTTCTCCTTTACTCAGGTATTCTTTTGCTAACTAATTAAGAATTCAAGATAAAAATTGTCAAATAGAATCTTAAACTTTGTCTTGGTGATGGCTGCAGAGCTCATGTGTTCTTCAACTTGAATTTCTTTAGAATTTCTCACTTTCACTATAGGAGCAGTGAGACCTATAGAAGTTCTCTGGGTACCACTTTAAAGATGCAACCTTTTCTTTCTGTCTCCACTTTTGTCCATGCTTTTGTCCTGTTATGATTCAATTGTTGCAACATCCTTCTCTCTGACCTTTGCAAATTCAATATTTCTTTACTCTCATCTAGATTCAGTTCCTGCTTCAAAGTTGATTTCCTGCCCTATCATTTTGTCCATCTTTTACATTCCCCCACTGGCTCTCATGCTAAGTATGTCTTTGAGCTCAGACAGAACATAAAGCATCCTCTGACAAATCTAGCTTTCATCTCAGTCTTGTTAGTATCACAGATTTAACTTAGTGGTTCACCTACCTACTTCAAAGTTGAACTTCAAGCATTTCTCTGCCTGCCTTCAGGCGTCGTCAGGGCCCAATGCTGGAGCATTTCTCAAGTCAGAAATTTAGATCTTTAGTTTCGCCTATCTTGAGCTCTGACACTCCTTCAGAAAGCTATCCTTGTCATTAGTAGTTGCCTTGATGCCTTCAGAAATTACTGCATGCCATTTCCTTTGCCAACCCCTTGCCTTTCATATTCTAATGTATGATGTGCTGCATCCAGCATAAAATGTATCTCTCTGGGTTTTGTAGTCCCTACCCAAATCCTACCTGAAATAAAACTCAATAAACCTTGAGACTTGCTGAGCTCAAACAGACCCAAAAACACTCCCAGACAGATCCACCCTTCATTTCAAGGTTTATTGAAGGCATTATAAAGGAGAAGGGACCATAAGACCTCTAGAAACAGTGAGTGCAGAAGCTGAGTAACTGTTACTTTCTGGATTCCATACTATGGGTTTAGATCTTCCCTTAAAGCTGGCTTTGACTGTCATGCAGTAACTCACATGGGTCAGAATAAGACATAAGACAATTTTTTTTCTTTTCTGTCCTTCATTTGTCCTGCAAGGAGTCGGTTTTACCTTTTAATTTTTTACATCTAGCTCTATCTGTTGAGGAACACAGCAAAAGCTGACATACCTGTAAGATAATACTTACTCTTGTCATTTACTGCCACATCTCATTTCTGATACTGCTTGTCCACCAATGAATCTTTCTATTCAGCCCTTTATTTTACTAAACTCTGATCTAAGAGTTGCTCTGTCAGTCCTAGGCTAAACTGATTTGTTTGTGTGCCAGTGCAACTCCCTACAACACACTGGTCCATATGTTGACAAGAAGGCCCTGCCAGGTCACATTCTCAGAGAGATGGGGATCCCTACTAGGTGTACTCCATGCTGGCACTCCCCTAGCTGGATACAGGCTAGTCAGAGTCTGCTAAGTCTGCTCTGTCTGGCCTGACCATCAGATGATGCTGACAGTGTGAGTTCCATTAGTATCAAATTGGGTTATGATTACAGCTGTTCCAGTCCAAACTTCCTACAATTACAAATTTTCATGCTGCTTTTATACTTTCAGGTAACTTTATTTCAAAAGTCTCTTTGAAGTTTTTCACCAAATTGCAGAATGGCTGAGGTTGAAAAGGGCCTCTAGATATCATCTGGTCCAACCCCCTTGCTCAAGGAGGATCAGGTCTATATAGCTTTTGAATACCTCCAAGGATGAAACTCCATCACCTCTCTGGGAAACCTGTTCAGTCACCCTTCAAGTAAGAAAGTGTTTCCTGATATTCAGTCAGCACCTCCTGTGTTACAATATGTGCCCATTGCCTGTGTCACTGGGCATCACTGGCAAGAGCCTGGCTCCACCCTATTTTTACTGTCCCTTCAGGTGTCTGAACTGATAAGCCTTTTCTTCCCTAGGTTTTCTCAGCCTTTCCACATAGGAGAGATGGCAGCTTCTATATGGCCCTTTGCTGCATTGTCTCCTACATGTCCATGTTTCTCTTATACTGAGAAGCTCAGAACTGGACTGCAGTCCAGGTGTGGCCACGCCAGTGCTGAGTAAAGGAGATCACCTCCCGTGATGCCTAATGCAGCTTAAGATACAGTTTGCCTTCTTTGCACAGGCTCATCTATAGCTGTTGAATTAAACTAGTGGTTGTCTCCCACTCTAACATGTTTGGTTGGGGCCTGATAATAGTCATCCTTTTTAATACGATCATTTGGTGCAAACATCCTTCAGGCATTTTAGTGTAACCAGTAAATATATACACACAGTATTTACACTCACAGTGGTATCGTAGCAGGTGGTGTTGTCCAGACCATTTTCTAAGGTTGGCATTAAATTTTCCCGTTAAGTCTTCATTGTTAATCGCACCAACTATCGATTTTACTCAGATTTGCAATTACTGGGACCAGTAATTGACATAGTTCTTTATCCTACTTTGGATTCTTTCCTGAACTCTGATTATAAACTCAATACTAACCCTTTCCAAGCAAAAGCCCATAATGGGTAAAGAACCAATATTTGTCTGTTCACTGTTGGTTACATCTCTCATACTAAACCTTTGAGCAATACCTGATCATTTCAATGCTGTGAACAGCATACTAGTATACTAAACCTTTCTGATACTTGATATGTTTGTTTTCAAAAGCACAGATTTTTGCATCTGCCTAATCTGTTAGTTGTTTTCCATCATTTGGTCTGTTTGTTGGTTTTATCTTACTTCTGCACAAACAGGGTCCATGTGGTTGCTTAGTTTTCTAGGTCTGCATTTAAACAATAAGAATTCTATTACAGCTTGGACAGCTGACCCCAACTGGGTAAAGGGATATCCCACAGAGTCACACTCAGTATATAAACCTGGGGGAAACCTGCCTAGGGGGCCACTGCTTGGGAACAGGCTGAGCATCATTTGGTTAGTGGTGAGCAATTGCTGGTCATTTGCACCGCCTGCTTTTCTTAGGTTTTATTTCTCTCTCTTCTTCTTATTTTCCTTTTCATTACATTTTAATAAAAAAACTATTATTTTATTTAAATTATTTTAATGTTCTTATCTCAACCCCTGAGTCCATGAGTTTTCTTACTTTTAGGCCTTCCAGTTCTCTTTCACATCCCACTGAGGGGGCAGAGAGTGGGGTGTGTGTGGCACTTAGTTGCCATTTGGCATCAAACCCTTACATCAGTGCACAAATGACCCACAAAATCATGCTAGCTCTCAAATCACTGACAATTAGCAAAATTTGCAAAGTGGATGTTTAGCAATCTCACCACTAACCTCAAGTACATGAAACTTACTTCAGTTTTATTTCTGGGTCCATGGCCAAAAGCAGCACATCTTCTGCAAAATATTAAGCATCATGCTGATGGCTGGGGGATATATGCATCTATGCTAGTAAAATTAAATTTGGGGCCCACAGCTGAACTGTGTTCCAACTATTCTGTGTTCCAACTTAGAGCTGGGTTTTGAAAGTATCATAAGCTCAAGCCAAAATGATTACAAATGCCTGTTCTTCTCTAAAAACCAGTCTTTAAAACAGCCTGGGGCTTTACTAATATTTTATAAGCTCACATTAGAATGTGAAACTAGTGGCTACTATATCTACTAGTAAATTAAACTGTGTGAAGGCATGGGCCCAAGCACTGTAACTCAGTTACTTATGTGGTTGTGTTGTTAGAAAATGCCTTGGCATTATTATCACATTGCACTTTCCCAAATAATTCCAAGATGTGGTTTAGTTGTTACTCCAGTATAGGAACCAGTAGGCAGTTTGCATGTGGCTCATCTCTCTGGTCAGTGTTTACTGGTATGTATGTGGCCAGTCTGTGCCAGCTGGCCTTGTAGTCAAAAACTGGCACTCTTAACTGAGTCACAGAAGTGTAGACAATGTATCTGTTCTACAGCAACTTCATAGAAAATGCTTTTATTACGTGATAAATATGCCATAATTAAAAATAGTTTTATTGCTCTTTCATTCACTCTGGGGCTGTAATGTAGCACACCCAAGAGGCCATAAATTCACTCTAGTTTATACCCCACCAAGTCTTTTATCCATAGCAGTGGTCCTTCACAAAATCTTCAAATCATTATGGTATGTAAAGATAAATAAAATGGAAGGATATTGTGGTCAGAGAAGTTGTCATCAAACACATGCCATACCTGTATATGCTGGAGCATTAAAGATATATGCTGGCTACTGTACTAATTTGTCTTCAACCAAAATTTCTATATTTCTGTTTTGACCACTGTGTTTGTGGAAGTGTGTATTCAAATAGCAATAACAAATAAGGATTTTCCACAATGTAGTTTGTTCTTCTTGCAGTGTGCATACTCATGAATCTCAATGATTTTAGTATCATATGCTGTATGTAGCACTGTAGCACCATCTTGTGTGAGCTGCAAATGTCGTTTGTGTCTATGCATTTAGTGATCTTCATGTGGAATATAACAATTTTATTTAAAACCCTTCTATGTAAAACTGAAATTGGGAAATGAGAACACAGAATAGATCTTCCTTATAGTCTGTGTGGTAGATTTTGTAACAGTGCATTCATTTAAGGTACCTTATTGTTAGGACGATCCATATAAATATGAAGCATGGGATGCTGAACTCTGGAGGCAAGAAATACACATTCTGTCTGCATTGTGCTACAAAACTACAGAATTAAAGCAGAGAAATAAAATGAAACAAAACTATAGTATGGGAAAAGGCTACTAGGGAAAATTAAGTAGAAATGGCTATGAAAGAGCTGACAGGAATAAAGCTGAAAAATGCTTTTAAATGATTACAGGTAGTAAATACTGGGGCAAGGACACAGAACTGAATGTTCATATTCAGCTGTAGTGCTTTGAGCTTTCTCTGTGTTTGGAAAGATGCACATGTATAGGGACAAAAAAAGAGAAGAGAAACACATAAAACAATTTTGTTCATATGGCAGAGCAAACAATAATTGGAGGCATGGTTGTGGTGCACTGAATGCACTCCTATCCTTTGATATCTCACATATGAATCTTTTTTCTACCTTTTCAAGTTTTAATTTGTGTTGTGTTTCCTTTCATTTTTCCTCCTACTTTTACAGAGCAAATTTCAGAATACTCAGCAGTTTGTATAAGAGAAATTCTAGTCTTAATGCAGGTTCAGCCAGGGAGATGGTAACTATTAGTTACTTACCATTGCTATGAGTCCAGCATGTCATAGTGGTCTTGACAGCTCTTTTTGGAATGTAATGAAAAGAAGCTCTCACCTCACTTTTAGCACTTTCAGTCTTTTCTTTTGCTCTGTCAAATATCTACTTTTTCCATATATATTTTGGGCAGCTTTAAATATATAGTAACTCCAATTCTCTTTGAGTGGTTATTCATTTACATGATAGAAACATAGATTTAAGAACTCAAAGCATAGGAATTTTTTGCCTTTGCTGTAGCATATAAATGCACTTAACCCATCTGTGCTGCCTGAATGTGGCACATAGGTAAAACACACCCCTTCTTCCTTTTTATATGGAACTGAGTCATAACTGTTTTCATGCCATAGCACCCAAAGAGTCCTGGGCCACAGTATTTTCTGACTACTCTTCAGTTAATGCTAGGAGTAAAAAGTTGATGTTTTACTTCATACTTCTTCTATTATTTCCTCAATCAAGATATCTAGCTTCAAACTACACTGTGCATGAGAGCACATCATATCATCTCAACTGCATCAAATGCTTGAATTCTTGGAGGAAAATTGTGTAATTGCTGAATATTCAGTCTGTCAAGGTTTCAGATGTGACAGTAAAAGAGCTATTTAAAAAATCTGCAATCTGCCTTTTTGATAGGAGTAACTGGTGGAGATATGGACCTGATAAATTTGGGGTTTTTTCACAGTAAAAGAAATAGTGTTGTATGACTTTAGATCATGACTATAGATATCAGGATATCAGGATATTGTGTGATCAAGAAAGATGGCATTTGACTTCTCTGCAATCAAATCTCTCCCAGCTCATGGCCAAATAATTTTCTATTAGTATTTGGTGATTGCTAAAAATGCAGATCATGAAGAGAAAGTGCTCACCTGTAGAATGAACATATATATTGACAGATGTGGGAGAAAAAACCCTGTGCTCTTTATGCATACATTTGTGGTCCATTGTTCTCTGTTCTCTTTGGCTACAGTTTGTGTTTGTGAGCCTTAGGGAAAACATTTTTCCTCTTCCTTTTGAAATGATAAAAGCAACCAGAAGGAAAAAAAATCTGTGGGTATCAGTTGCTGAAGACAGACTGCAAAAAAAA
This sequence comes from Ploceus nigricollis, assembly GCA_013399945.1. Lineage (NCBI taxonomy): Eukaryota > Metazoa > Chordata > Aves > Passeriformes > Ploceidae > Ploceus > Ploceus nigricollis. The sequence continues at coordinate 102,573 of VXBC01007848.1, read as the reverse complement.
AAAAAAAACATAAAAAAGTTGTATCAATACTTCTCTCACCACACTTTCTAGCTCTCTGCTGGCAGTGTGTAAACTAGTGGGAGGTTGGGTTTCCCCTTTTGCAACAGTTTTGACAGCAAGAAGGTGCAGCTAATTCTAAAAGCCTTTAATCTAGCATGCTTGAGCATTTATGCAGCCATCATGTCCATATGAGCAATATATGCTGAAATGTCTCTACCTAAATGTATAAACATTCCTTCCTCTTAACTCATCTTCCATTGCACCTTCCATTTTTCACTTCTAGATTCACTCATGTGAGAGATTTAACTGTTTTCTAAATCAACATTAATCTAAAGCAACTACTCCTATAGCTCAGAGAGTTAAAGGAATTGAGAGAAAATATAATTATTGTTAAATTGAAGATACTCAGATTAAAAGTTCAGTGGTAATAAACATTGACTAAATAATAAATATTGGCTAAAATTTTTCTACAGGAATGGAGGGTGGATAATAGTATCCAAGTATCCAAGTATCCAAGATTTCGATAGTTTAGAAGCCTCATGTCATGATTCCAACCACAACTGAGGGCTGAAAGAGTTATGTAAGAGACTGGTGTAAAGAGAATAAAAGCCATTTGTATATGTGGTCAAAAATACCACTATACAAACCAAGTCACTTCCAGTACATCAAACCATAATCAGTTCTTTCCACTGGCACATTTTGTATGTTCTGTTTAATATCTGAGATACACCAAAATCCCAGGCACTGCAAAACCTCTGGAACAAGAAGGGAAGTGCTATGGATATTTTGTATTTTGCCATCCTATATCCTGAGTTTTGATTAAAAAATCAAATTTTCTCCTTTGAGTTTTGCAGTTTTCGTGAAGAAGCTGTCATAGAGAACACAAACCAAAACTCAAACCTGAGCAGTGGCTCTGATAGCAGTCATTCAGGAAACATTTGTGCTTTCCTCAACACACCACCTTTGTTCCCACTGTCTCTGACCATATGAGGCATACAGAAAAATGGCTGACCTTTACTTTGTATAGAGTATTATTTTATTAAATAGACTGTGCTGATAGGCTGGAATTCAAATTTCACTTACCTAAGATTATAGTAGAAATGGAGGGGATTTTTCATCAGTGGTTTATATGCTCATATAGATTATTTTAGTGTTTTTGTCACCCTTTTCTACTCTCCTTTAAGAATATTATATTTAAGAACTTAGTGTGTGTGCTGGCACTAGTAATTTCCTGTTAGTAATTTCCCTTTTATTTATTTTCTTTAATTTCAGATAACTCTCAGAGTGATCCAGTAGAAGTGACAGCACTTTATTCATTTGAAGGACAACAGCCAGGTGACTTGACTTTCAAAGCTGGAGACAGAATCACAGTGACAACTAAAACAAATTCCCAGTTTGATTGGTGGGAAGGAAGAATAGGAGGAAAAACTGGCATCTTTCCAGCCAATTATGTTGCCATAAGTAACAACTAAATTTACTCCAACAGACTGCAAAAGTGATGAGTTGAGCCATGGGATTCTCTCAGTAATGTATGTACACTGAAAAATATACTTTAACTTTTCAGATTTTACTAAAATGAGATTTTAGATCAATACTATTCTAACAAAAAAAGATTAAATGCTTTGTATGACCATAACTTTCCCCTACATTTTTTTCTTAAGTAAACAGTAGGTGATAGTCATTTTATGAGAGTTTTATTTTTGAGCAAGTTGCCCCAAAAAGTAATCCAATTTGTGTATAGTTTCAGTTCTGTCTTGCTATATGGATTAATTTTTTACATGAGGGAAAAACTGGGAACAGTTTAGAATTAGATATGCTGAAAAAAAAGTTGATTTCTATTAAATTGTAATTTATGGTCTCTTTCCTTAATAAATGCTCTTAAATTTGCTTCAAACCATGTCTGAGTTCTTTACTTAGTAAATACAGATGTTTTTCCACAGATATGGCAGTTAAAAGTGCCTTCCTACTTGGTTTTAAAAATCACACTAGATATTGCAGTTTTTTAGTAACTACTTTAGGTCTGGTCTGTAATTTTTCTTATTGTTAGGCATACAAAGAGCTTTTTGAAAACAACTCTGTGACAGTTAAGCAGTTCTCTGATAGCTTGTCTTATATTGCCCTCACGTTTGGAGAATTTAAGCACTTCTGAAAGTTTGTTTAGTAAAATGAATGCATAGTCCCTCAGAAAACATATAGGTTTACCCTTGATTCCTGTAGGAACTTGTTCCACAGATCTCTCTATCCACAACGTAGAGAAATTTCTTGTTCACAGGTGAGCTTCAATTCTTCCTGCTTCTTGCCACTTAAAACTTTTTGAATGTTTAATCTTTAGGAAAGGAGCAACATAAAGTAAACTACAGAGTAAATAGAGTATATTTATAATAGTAAGATAGGGAAGATATTTCTGTAGGATAGATGTGATAGTAATGTATAGCACTATACTATGTATCTCATACTATGAGATAGTATGATTCTCAGATTTCAACTTCCTTTTGAGTATATTTGTAAATCAACTTCATTTTAAGATACAGATGCTGCCTTTAAAGTTGATGTGACAGAGCAGAGGTGAGAATGAGGCTTTGACTTTTTTAGAACCAGTTTAGTTCCCTTCTCAATGCTGAATCTGCTGGATTTGCCTCTTATTTGGAGTTAATGCCAAGATGATAATTATGCTCCATCAGCTTTTCCCCACTTGAAAATGTCCCTGTTTCTTCTATGAGGACCAGAAATTTAGGATGTGTGATCTTTCCAGCAACCAAGTTATAGTTGCTCTGTTTTGATGCACTAATCTATCAGGTAATCTTTAAGTTATCCCATCAGAATGGTAAGGCTAAGCCTAGTGTAGATGAAGACTTTGCATTATTTATTTCTACTCATCAGCAAAAGTTTTTGGATTTCTTTCAGACTGGGCCAAAATACATTTTGATAAACAAACTCAAAATGACACAGAAGAGACTGAAACCATAATCAAATGCATTTACAGCCTTTCCATGAAAATCCTTTATATGCTTTTCCTCATAATTTAGACAGAAATCTGTCTTCAAATAGATACCACCACCAAACAGATCCATACTGCTTGCACCTTTTTTTTTTAGTAAATATTTTCCAGCTAGTGGGAAAGAGTTACACAACCCCATGTAGTTGCAGTGGAAATATATGCTGCGAATATATGCCTTTAGAAGGACTGTTGTAGCATCTGCCAGTTTCAGGTGAGAAAGCAGGTTCTGTGCTTACCTTTGACAGACTGTATCTGTTGCTTCTTAAGCCAGAAAACACCAAATAAGCCACCATCAGGGCTCAGTGAACAGGATTTATAATAGTGTGATAGTCCCAGAAGCTAGATATTGTCACATATTCACAAATAATAACTCCTGCATTTATGGTATCCTGTTGCTGCACTTTAGTTATACAGTATAAGCTGAAGCATCCACTAGCAGAATTTTGCTGTAATACTTCATTAGTCATTTCCAGAATGCTGGCTGCTTTTTCAGCCAGTGTACTTGCCTTTATGTAGAGTTAAAGCTTCTTAACTCATCTCAAGTGTCTTCTTTCATGAAACTGTCAGAATTTATGAACTTGCACAGCAAAATCTTTCCATTGTTTATGTAAATTCAGTTTCTTGGATTGTCTTAGCTGAGTTTGGGGAAAAATGAGGATTGTCTAATCTCAGTGTTCATGATAGTCTGTAGACTCTGCAGGATAATCACTGATTAATTACTAAATCCAAGGTGCATTTTGAAGGGGAAATATTAAATGGAAAGGATATCTTATGACTGGAATGTGTCTTACTTCATTTAAATGTAATATAGGAAAGAGAAGATTCAGCAAATTAGCCTAATGCAAGGAAAGTCATTGGTTGTCAAAAACAGACCTTGAAGCACTACAGAGCTCTACTGCCTGATTCCAAATGTCATTGACACAGGCTGGATCAGTTCACATCAGTGGCCTTAGGCTAATTCCAAAAGTGCTTTTGCAGTAAAAACACTTTACAGTGAAAGGCAGTCTGCACATTTCTGTAAACTAAGAGCTCTGTAAGGAACAGCAGTTGTATCTCAGGGTCTCTGCAGTAGGTCTGGGAACAAAAACCTAGAGATACACAGAGTCACCCATGAGACACATGTTCAGGTAAGAGAGGTTTTCCATCAATGAAAATACATGTCTGTGTTCTTTTGCTACAGGATGCCTGAACAGATCCAGAAGAAAGATAGTGAAGAAGGTGGTGCCTCTGGCACAATGTGTGTAATAAGTTATGAGGTGCCTGGTATCCAGCTGTTAGTGGGGGATGGGAGAATAGATGTCTGTCAAATCAGTGGGAGTCTGTACTGAAAGAGAAAAAATGAGTTGTGGAGCCATGGGATTCTCTCAAGGAGATACTTAGTAATAAGGTAGGGTTTACAGGGGAAGTACTTCTGCTGTGTGTTGAGCAGGTTCAATAAGCAGTTTTATAAGCAGTTACCTTCAGGATTCAAAACAACTATTTTTATTGTTGAAACAGTTAATCAGACAACTCTAATTTCTATACATACGGTACAGGTACTTTCCATATTTATTTTGTGATTATATTTCTATATGGTAGCTCAGTTTCCTGTCAGTTCTCATGGGCTTTATTTTGAGCAAGGTGATCCCTGAAGGGTCATAGTTAGGACTATGTGCTCTATGTTCAGCCTCCAGAAGAGATGACTGAGAGGGAACCTCATCAATGCCTGTAGGTATCTGAAGGGAGGGTGTCAGAGGATGTTTCCAGGCTCTGGTCAGTGGTGCCCAGCAATAGAGGCAGCAACTGATGCACGGGAAGTTCCACCTGTACATGAGGAAGAATTTCTTTACTGTGAAGGTGACTGAACACTGGATCAGATTGCCCAGAGAGGCTGTGGAATCCTGTGTAGTATGCTCTAGGATTACCCTGCATGAGTAGGGAACATGGACCAGATCACAGAATCACAGAATCAGTTTAGTTGGAAGGGACCCACAAAGATCATCGTGTACAACTCCTTTTCCTGCACAGCACCATCCCCAAGAGTGCCCAAGAGCACTATCCAAACTCTGAACTTGAAGCTTCTTGAAATCTGTCAGGCTTGGTGCTGTGAAAATTTCCATGGGGAGCCTGTTCCAGTGCCCAAACACCCTCTAGGGGAAGAATCTTTTTCTAATATTCAACCTAAACCTCCCCTGACACAACTTCAGGCCATTCCCTTGGATTCTGTCACTGGTCACCACAGAGAAGAGATCACGATCTGCCCCTACTCTTCTCCTCATGAGGAAGTCATAGACTTCAATGAGGTCTCCCCTCAGTCTGCTGTTTACCAGGCTGAACAGAGGACCCACTGTGGTTCCTTCCAGTCTGTGATTCTATAATCCCTAATATATCTTTGGCACCTTACATAATTTTATCCCTTTATGTTTGTTTGTGATACTTTAAACATGTGGCCAAAACCACAGACAGTGTTCAGTGTTATGATACATTAAAAAAAAAAAAATCTGTTCCTTTAGTAATATTTTAGCTTTAACTCATGATTTTAAAAGTTACTTTGGTAATAGGTATAATTGGAAAACTTTTCACCTCCATTTGTTGTTTTTTTTTTTTTTTTCTTGGAGGCCATTGCAGACCAAAAAATATTTCTGTTATGTGCAGGTGTAAAGTTCCATCATGGCTAATATCTCCAGGTCTTCAGCAACAAGTAAACATGTAATCCAAATCTCCCTTCTCATATCAGGCCAAACACTCCTGTTTACTGAACCTTTCACTAAAACTTCTCAGGCTGGTCTTTCATGATTAAGTGTTCTGTTTCACTCTTTCTGTATGCACACCCACCCACACACACACACAGGGTGGTTATTTTGGAACTGTGTTAAATTTTGAAGCCAGATTTTTACAGATCAAATCAAGTTTTAGAGACTTAAATCCATTCTGCATACATTTCTGTCAATTCTATACATAGCCTATGCCTAGGAGCATAAGAAAGACAAAAAAGTTGTTCATGTTTGCAATTTATCTTTAAAGAATTGTCTGATATGAAGGGAGCTAAATGTCACCTGTTCATGTTGATTTAGTGAGGGTACTTAGATACAGAGAACTTTTGAAAGTTACACCTTTCTTCTGTATTACCTAAAAACATAGACACAGCATCCTACCTATAAGCATCCATTTCTGAAATACTTGGCCAGAACATTTTGAAATCAAATTAGTTTTCATTGGGGATCTAAATTTATCCAACACTTCAGTCTAAAAGTTCATGGGAAACCATTTGACTTTTTAATTGGTTCTTGCTCTTAATTGAATTAGAAATACTACAAAGAAAACCTCTGGGGCTTTTCCCATGCCATAACTAATGTAAGAAAAATAAATAAAAAAGAAATGGCAAGCCTCATTCTTTGGAAAAGATTTTTAGTTAATTTCATCTAATATTAAGTGCAAATATTTCCTTAAATGTCAGGAGTGTATAAACTAATGTGTGGTAATCCCTGTGCTAGATTGATATCCACATATTCTATATCTGCTTTCCATTCTGTAATTCTTTACCTGCATCTGGTTTTTGACAGTAAAAATAAAAATTCTGATAATTGCAGACTGCAGAGGAATTCTGCTATCTGCATTGCTAAGATGAGCCTTTGCCTCTGCCTTTACAAAGCTTATAGGTAGCACCACTTTGGAGTTTTCTCCAGCGGTTCTTGAGCCTTTTACCTGAGAAGGTTCACATTCCATTTGACATTCTGAAAGAGGCAAATACTCCTAACATGCTCATATTCCCTTTTCTAGCCTTTGGCTTGAAAATTTGTTTTATACAGGAGTGTCTCTTACAAGCACAGAAAGCAGCCTGGGCAGGGCCTGGGGGAGCCAAATGCCACACGGAGGATCTGCTTCACTGAAGACTGAGGAGCTGCTTTGCTTGTCCAGCCTGAGGCCTCTGTCTGCAGTGGTAATATGAGTATGAAGGGTATTCTAGCTATATGAAGTGTTTCCATGGACTACTTGAATACAATTTATTCCATTCACAAAAGCAATAATCATAGTTAAAGTAATTTTATGGTTTAAGACGTTTTGAAGCAAAGAGTTTCTTCTCCTTCCTTCTTTTCCACCTGTGTATCCTTCTCCAGTCTTGTGCTATTCCTGTGTGGCCAGTTAGTATCTGACCTGCTGAATGCCTGAGGACTGTATTTGACAGTGTCCAAGGCAATTAAACCTAACCTTACTGTGGCCTCCCTCTAAGCATCTGAATAATGCTAACCACAGTACCACGCAGATAGTTCAGGAGGAAAAAAAAAAAGGCTATTCACCTGGCTTTAGCATGCAAAATTCTCACATCATTCCTGTAAATAAAAATAGTTGTTCTGTCAAACCAGATATACGGTCTCACAACAAACATTATTAGACTGCTGAGTTTCTGAACATTCTGTTTTCACAATACTGCAGTGCCTTTTCTGCTTGCAAACATTTTAATTTTATTTTCCAAATGCAAATGCTAATCAAATAATTTTCTCCAAGAGTTTTAAATTTTTTTAGATTCTAATTTCATGCCAACTAAATGTGAGTTTATGCCTCACAATAAATTTAGATGATGCCCGTGATGGAAATAAATAAAGCACCTGGATGCAAAAGTACTGTCATAGATTGACAGTTCCAGGTGGTTGGGAGACATTTTTGATTACTAAAGTATCAAGTCACTTAAATAGGTGCCATTCTGTAATATTTTATCAACTGCAAAAATTTGGGTCAAAATGAACTATTTTGAAGCAGAGGTGATGTCTGTTAAAATACTGGGTCTAATTTGTCTCAAACATTCTGTGTCGCTCATTTTTTGTAGAAACTAGATGTGCCCATTACCTTCGAAAACCTGTCTCAGGCTATTACTTGCTCTCAGCCTTGTATTCCCTTTAGTGTGTCTTGTATTTTAATTTTCCCAATTTCCTTCTGTCATATCTGATGTCAAAATTAAGGCCACAGTCAAGTCAGAAATTCAAAACATCAGTCTCTTATTGTAATTGGTTTCATGTCAGCCATCAGATTCTTACAAATGTGAACAAGGACAAGCTGTTTTAAGATTTTGCAGCTGAAGATTGTATTTGATATGTTTTGGATCACTCCTTCTGCATATCTGATTTCATTCTTTTCAGACTAACCCCTTATTTCCTTTTGGGAATGCTGAAAATAGTTGGGACTGTTCCAGCTGATTTTACATCAGTGGGATTCTTTTGGTAGCTTGAGGTATACTAAATGTTAAATGGTGCTATATTTACTTAAAATCTACATTACTCTCCTGACTTTACTAGGAGCCATACGGCTGATCAAATTACAGTGTAAAACAGAGATTATTGATGTATTTATAAGCCTCTGAAAACAATCCAATCAGTGTTTTCTCTGTGGCCATCACACTCCCAAGCAATACGTTTGCTCTTTATGTAGGTTTCCAGTAGCTCACATTCTTACCAGAAAGGATGCTTGCTTTGCATCAGTCCATGCTAAGAATATTTTTGCTAGGTACCATCTATGTGTTTTTCTGGTCAGTTACTTCTGTCCTTTAAAAAGCCATCTCACATATTTAAAGCCTGTTACAACATAAGCTCTGAAGCAGCCCTGACCTTGGCAGTTTCCTCTTCAGAGTGGTAGCGTCTTTTCCTATAGATCCCTAGAGTCATGATTATGGCAGCCAAAGAAACAGTGTTTCATTTTCAAGATTTCTAGTCACAGTTGCTCTTTTGATTGCATAAAAAAAAGAGTTTCCTATATAAAAAGTAAAATTCTACAGCTACCTCCTCGTTTTGCCTTCGTAAGGTTTCGAACATTACCTTAGCTTAAATTGGAGTATTTCATGAGACAAACAATTTCCTCTTGTAGCAGGGCTTCACCTTCTGATGGACAGAGGTACCCTTCTATAGCATGGCATTCATTGCACACTGTAAATGCTATAAAACAAAAGTGGAATGATAAATTCTAAAAAACAAAAGTTTTTTAGAATAGAATCATAGAATGGCTTGGGTTGGAAGGGACTTTAAAGATCATCTAGTTCCAACCCCTGTCACAGGCAGGGATATCATCCACTAGACCAGGTTGCTCAAAGCTCCAACCAGTCTGTCTTTGAACACTTTCAGGGATGGGGCAGCCAAACTCCTCTGGGCAACCTGTTCCAGTGCCTCACTACCCTTACAGGGAAGAATTTATTTCTAATACCTAATTTAAACCTACTCTCCTTCAGCTTAAGGCCATTCCCTTTTGTTCTATCACTGCATGCCCTTGTAAAAAGCTCCTCTCCAGTTCTCTTGCAGGCCCCCTTGAGGTACTGGAAGGTGCTCTGAGATCTCCCTGGAGCCTTCTCCAGGCTGAACAGCCCCAACTCTCTCAAAGCCTGTCTTTCTAGGAGAGATTCTCCATCCCTGATCATTTTATTGGCCTTCCTTTGGACTTACTCCAGCAGGTCCATGGCTTTTCATATGTTGGGACCTCAGAGCTGGGCACAGACTCCAGGTGGGGTCTCACAAGAGCGGAGTAAAGGGATAGAACCACCTCTCAAAAACTGCTGGCCATGCTGCTTTTGATGCAGCTCGGGATGCCTTTGTGTCCCTGGGCTGCAAGTGACATTTCTTGGCCACATTGAACTTTATATCCAATACTCCCAAATCCTCTTCCCTGCAGTTGCTCTCAAGCCATTCTTTGCCCAGCCTGTACTTGTGCTTGGAATTTCCCTACTCCAGGTGCAGGATCTTGCACTTGGCCTTGAAGTAGAAGGAAAGAATATTCAGCACCAACGAACACATCATTCAAAGAGCACTCTTTTTTTGAACATATACCTAGATTTGTGCCATTGACTTCCAGGTACCTGTTCATAAATGTTTAGGAGTCTTCCCAGGCTGGATGTCTGTTTTTCCAAAGCAGTCAGTTAAAAGAGGTAGGTTGCATGAAGTGCCTTCTAGAGTGCTTTCTGGAGTCTGCAGCACACAAGATTAATTTGTTTCGTGAGACTGCCATCCTAATGTCATTTTGTAGTGAATCCCTCAGGATGAACTCTGTTTATAAATCCTTTATACTTGCATTTTAAAAATAAGTACGATTTTTTCTCCATGACCTGCTAAATTAAGGAAGGTGACACAATTTCATATCCTATTAACCAATGTTTGCAAACTGGAATGTGAACTGAAGCTATGGATCACTGCCACTGGGAATGAGGAATGAAAAATCTAAGAAAGGGAAATATATAATTAACAGCAATATAAGTTCATATCTACTTTGGAAATAGGAATTAATATGGGATATTAATCTTATTTGATAATTTTGGCACAACTCAAGCTATCTGCTTATTTCATCATTGCCTTTTTAGGTAATAAGACAAATGCTGTTTAAAACTATGTATCTATCTAACTTCATATTCAGAGAACTGAGTTAGATTAATTTAACACTCTTCAAGTCATTCTGCTTTGATCAATTTTGAAATATTCTTGGCAAAACAAAGAGCTGGAAAGAGAACTTCCTGAACTGAAGAAAATACACATCTCATGAAAAGTTGTTATTTATTAAAAATGTTTAAATCATATATTGCTAAAAGGGTTATCTGAACTTAATAATATTACTTGTTGATGATATCTAACAACAGTGTACATTCCAAGCCTAAGAAACTCAGGGGTAATCTGGAATATTTTTATTTTTACATGTTATAACATAAAAAATTTATATACTTCTCCTGAGGATGATGTTAGAATAAAAAGACTAATACTTTTACGTTTTAAAAATGCCAGTTTTCTTAAACATGAAGAGTTTGCTCTTAACAACTGGGCTCCAAAATCCAAATGAACAAATTGTTTAACATGCAACTCAGCAGTTCCCCATTAATAGATCCTGGCTGGCAGTATGAAACTGGGACATTATTGATTACAGTTCCAATGAGATGTACTAGCTTTAATAAAGCCTACAAGCAACATGTGCAGGCAAGCCAGCTTCAAAACTGAAACACTATCTAAACAGAGTTGATTTCAAATGTTTCAAATGTAAATAACCCACCGGGTGGTCCTTGAGACTGTCAGCAGTCATTATTTTCTGTAGCGTAAACAGGGCTGTCAGCTGGGATTTCTGTCACAGAGATAAAAAAGTCATTCTTCCCTTGCAAATCCAGGCTGCTTTTAAAGCAAGTCATGCACCTCCAAGATAGATGGAGAGTTCCTTTCTGGATTTTAGTGAAAGTATCTTATAAGCTGCCATGAAAATCAGTATAGGTGTCTGAACTGCGTAGTCTGTGAGGTAAGTAAAGGTTAATAGAGTCAGCAGAATAATAAGCCTTGAATTTCTGAGATGTCTAAATAAATGCATAATTTCCATAGATTCTGCATGTTTGTTTTTCAAAGTTTTCTGCAGGTAGCAAAAGCTAAACCAAAAATCACAGATGTTAATAGATGACAAACGTGTAACCTTGGATGAAAAAATCATTGTATGTTAGAAGCTACTGCTTCAATTAAACATAGAAACATGATCAGTTTAAGTGATGAAAAATATTAGTTGATCACCAGGATTTATATAATAGCTTTAAGTCAACTAATCTGATGTAGATATTTCAGAAGAGTGTTACTGCACTGACTGCCCCTACTTAGTTCAATGGCAGCTGAGCAATTAAAACATCTTAACAAATCTGGTCTGACATGTCTTAGCACAAAATTAATCATGTAGTACTATCTTCTGTATCAACAGTCACACCTTTATCAGACAGCCACTGAAATCCACAGGAGCATTGCCATTGGCTTCAATGGAAAGATGATTTTAGACAGTGGAACACATCAGAATTTATTTCCAAAATCATTGAAGATTTTTCCAACTGATTTCCTGGAAGAGAGTAAAATTTCTGGGTCCTTCTCAAGACCATTTTTACACTTCCTCTTGGAAACAGTTCATCAGAGGTCCCGGCCTGCTTTCTATAATGGTGCTGTGCACTGCTCAAAAACTGGAGAACTTCACTCTTTACTGAACAACCAAGATCTTTTCTTATTATTAAAGATTAAAAAATTAAAGTATTTTCTTTGTGCATGGGGAACTGAATTTAGATCCTACCTTCCATGATAGAATCATTCTTTGCAACCCTTTTTTATACTTGCTTACATGGTGCAATAAGTTGAATCAACAGAAAGCATGAACAACGTGTTTAATCCCTCCTGGTGCCTTGGCTTCTCAATATATATTACATCACTTAGTAATTTTTGGAAGAAGGAAAGAAAAGGGAATTCTTCCTCTGGAGTGTTACTTGAAACCTAAAAATCTAAAGAAACAATGCATGATAAAGGAAAGCTTTTGAAAGCACCCAGGGTTCCATGGTGAATCTGGACTGTCACTCTTTTCTAGCAAAGATTATTAATTAATGAACTGAATCCCATGGTTGCACTTTGTTGCTTCCAGATGACTTGGCAAGATAAACTCAGATGTATTTTACACAGAAAAAAATATCCCTTCATCTAAGAACCTATGACCAGTCATGCAAAATTGACTTTCTTCAAGTCCCTTATCAGAGATATATGCAGTGAATGGTTAAAAAATCAAGACATATTTATTCCTCTCTCATACTTAAATCTTTATTCTCTGTTTGTATGTCCTGCAAAGTCTGTCTGTAATGTTGTCTGTGTGCTTGTCTGATTGTCTGGCTACAGTTTTTCCTGTCTCCTTTCTTTCAGTGCACTCCCCATGTCCTCTCAAGCAGCCCCCAAGCATTCACTTCAGCCTTCCCCAGGGCATTTTGTACAGTCCTCTTGAGTCTTGTGTTCTTATTTTGGGGAAGCACCTATATAACATGGCTGGCATCCTAAAAAAAAGCATCTTCCCTTTAACACCTAGTATTTGTACTTAACTCTGTAAAGTAGTATATAGTTGTCTTTATCTTTTTCTCACTACAAAACCTTTCAATTTGCTTATCTGTGTAAAATACTGTGAGCATCCCACTACTTTCTACAGCTAAGAGGAATTTGATGACCAACTCCCTCTCTGATCAATGAATTATATAAACATAAAATATTACAGGAATATTACAATTTTTTCTTTTGGGTCAGAATTAACTTTATTTGAAATGATGGTATATTTTAAACAGTTTTTTAGTTCAGCAGGTGAGGCCAGCAGATACTCTGAGTACCTGAGCTAGATGTGTCTTCATCCCACACATGCTTCAGGAGGTGCAAAACCTTCCCCATATGACATTTTACTGAGCAGCACCCCAGACAATCAGCTATCACATACCATGTGCAGACCTACATAAATGAAATGATGACAGCAAGGGACTGTCCTTGCATAATATTGAGAAGTGTATGGAGGCCAATGTCTCAGTTTCTGGGTGCTGAAAGGGGAATGTGCTCTTCTGGATATGTGGTATCATCTGCTTCTTTAAATCACAGCTGTGGATTTTGGTTTTGCCAAAAGTAATTTTTTCAGCAGAATGGAATTTTCCACAAAACACTCCCTTCCACAAGAGTTGCCCATTTTTAAAAGTCTTTGAAATAGAACTGTTTGAATTGACAAAAATAATTTTTGTGTTTTTCAGGTGTTCCATCCCCATGAAACTTTTCTTCTACTGTTCCCCATAGTTTTTCACCCTGCAGTGTATCTGTAATTTTCATATATATTTCCCTTAAGTTTGTGTTTGTGCATTTCATGGCCTGACAAAACTTAGCTATTGAAATAATAGAAAACAAACTTAGCTATTGAAATAAAAAGGGATAGAAATCCCTGCAGTATAATTGTGCATCAGAGATACCATAAGCTGTAAATGGCTGCTCTATAATCACAGTACTTCCCTTTTTTTCTTCACCTGCCATTATTTTTCTAATACTAACAATACATCAGTCTAGTAATTGTCTGTAGTCAAGAAAATGCACTGACATGTCAGATTTGAATGTTAAAGGAAAACACATGGAAGCCACCTGGAACTGCGGTTGAAGAGAAAGAAGATTCTTTCAAATCCTGTTCTTCAGTATCTTTTTATAAATACTCATTGCAGTTTTTTAGATTAATGCCAAAAGGCTTTACTGTATCAGCCAGTAATAAAGTGGAGGGACTGGGTAAGCTAGGGGTAGATTCTGTGTAGATGTTCAGCCAGTGCCTCTGCACGTGTGTGTATCCATATGTGGTTTTGGTGAAGAAGTAATGCCAGAGTGAACCTCTTTGATTGGATTATATTGTGTCTTGCCCTTTCCATCATCATTATATTATTAGCTGACATTTATTTTCATAACTGTGCTTTTACTACAGCTGTAAAAAAAAAAAAAAAAAAGCCTTCTTTGAAGTTCAGGATTATATTGTGCTGGGAATATTACTTAAGAATTGGCTAAAATACAGCAATGGAGGGAGGGGGCTGAGCATGGGAATTTTAAGGCTGAGTGGAGCAAAAGCCATAGAAGTTCTGAAGCCCTGGTCTTGTGATCTTTAATAACATAGCTTTGCTACTCTTCCACTCCACAAACAGCACTGTTGATTTACTTGCATGAATAAGATTTAAAGGATCAAAACTATAACTTGACACTGGTGGACTTATAGGCATAGTTTGCTTTAGTCTACTGTAAGATCTAATTTTGCTCTGATTCGGAAGAGAAAAATTAGAAGAGCAAACTCCCTACATAGTCACTGGAGAGAGGTAAGTGCTTCCAGGGCTGACACTTAGGCAGTGTCAGTAAAATGGCTAAAGCAGACAGCACAGATAACATGCTTCTGAAATATAATCGTACCATGTGGTTCTTGGAAACAGAGACAGAGACTTGGGTGCATGTTAAGATTAGTCAAAGAAAGATAAACTTATAGTGAGTTCTTGCTACTTTCATTTGGAATGTTAATAGCTCAAATTAAACAGTGTAGAGTACTCCAAATACCAGAGCAATGAAAAAGTTTACAGCAATGATATCAACATTTGGAGGGTCCATATTTTTTCAAGGTCTGTTCACTTCCCATGACTTTTAACATATTTGTACATTGCCAAACATAACTCAGGGTGCAGATATGATGTAGGCCTGATTTAACTTGGGTGCCTGGGTATAATTCCTTCACCGGTGTTACTCCATAAGACCAAAACTGAACTAAACCAAAGAATGTTGCTTTCTACTGTAAAAGTATATTTTGTCCCTGTATATGAAACAAACTTCCAGATTTGTGTACTCAGAAGGAGGACAAGGAGTGAAGCAGCAGAGAAAAATTCTCCCTAGGAGTAAGAATAAAGTGATTTTCTAAAGTCAACGCAGAAATGTAAGTAACCCCTACTAAAATAATGCCTTTGCTCAAAGTCTGAAAACCTTGTCTTTTATGCTCCCAAATTCAGATGTTTTATGCAAATTTCACACTAGAGATGTGACATGGAATCAAGCACCATCTCATTAAAAAGGAAGATGAAGTTTTGGTCTCACATTTTTGCAAACAGAAGCTATCAAGGACGAAGCTGCCAGGCTGGGAAAATGGCAAAGCAACAGAGAGAAAAGAAGCTGGGGATTTGTGTCCACCCAGCCCCCCAGTCTGCCACTTGCTGGATGCAATTTCTTGGTTGAGCCAGCCTTGCCACTTACTTTTCCCCATGTGCAAGGTGAGGAACACCCTGTGTTCAAAACACTGCAAGGACTAATAAATGGAAGGAACTGAACACGGGCATGTTTGAGAGAAGGAAGCCTATTTCTAAAGCACTCCTGTCAGATTCTGTGTTGGTACCTTGGCAGCCTGCTCTGGTTACTGCTTATGAACAGTGGGTTTGGGCTAGTGCCTTACTTAAAGGGACAGCACGATGACAAGCTGAGCTCCCTGTGGTCTCCATGGTGTTAAAGAAAGTCAAAGCAAATTATTTGTAATATCAGTATGTGCCCACACAATAATTGAAGTTGTATCCTAAAGACTTGCTGTCTTGGATGAACCCCAGATGTGCTGGGCATCTACCACTCCAAAAGCAAACCTCTGACCCTTTTATATTTTCACAATTATATGTATGTTATCAAAAAACAGTAAGAACATGGGAAAGGGGAAAAGAAAAAGGTTAAAAATAAGCATCCTTACTGTGGGAACATGGTGGGGGAAGAGTGGTAAAGGCAGCAGCTCCCCCTCACATCAGAGCAGAACTCTGTGCAAGGCTCTGTTGCCTTCATGCCATTTTTTTTTCAGAAAGGCACTGTTGCCTAAGCACCTGCCTGACTTACACTAAAGCAAACAGGCAGCAAATGGGTCTCTCTTAGAGGCATTAAAAATGGCCCCAGTTTGTGCTTACTAGGTCCAAAGCCAACGGGAAACCAGGCCAAGCAAATGCACTTTCTCGTTTGGCAAGTTTGGGTGCTGCCTGTTTGCTGATGAGAACACACAGATATCCTATCCTATTTAATTTGAAACATCTGTGGAAAGAAGTATCACATGAATGATGAATACAGAATTGAAGGTTCTCATTGCCAATAGAAAAAAAAAGGCAAGAAAAAGAAAAGGCAATAAAAAAAGGTCTCATTTTTGCTGCTTTTCCATTGTTGTCCTTTAGGAAACACTAAAATGAAAACAAACCAAAAAGGAACCTATATTAAAATACCTTATACGCTAAAAAGATTTGATCCAATTGCTCTTGAAATCAATAGGAATTAACTTTAGAGAGCTTTATATTGAATGCCTAGGGGCATTCTTCTTTTAAGAAATTAGCTGCCTCATTGAACATATTTGAAGAGTTTAGGATAAAGTAAAGGGAATTTGAATTACAGAGCTACTGGCTAATGTGTCAACAGCCATAGGGTTGCAGCAGCCACAGCCCCAAGAAAATCACAGATTAAAAGAAACCATTGATATCAGCAAGAATATCAATGGGCTCTGTACTAGCTCAAGAGTATCTGTGTTTACCATCCTCCTATGTTTGGGGTTTTTTTTTCTTAAAACTTTGTACGTTCCAAATAAATTTAATTTCCTTGAGGCAGTATGAGAAGCTTAGCAAGGCTTCTTCGTAAGTGTTTGTGAAACATGAAAGACATTACTGCCCAGACAGTTTCTCATGCACTTAGAGCAGGAAGAGTCAAAGCCCAAGTTTTGTCAGACACAGAGAAAGGAGTAAGGGATAGGTCACTCGTGGAAGAAGATCTTGTGATTCCAGATAAATAAAGAGGGTTAATAATATTTAACAAATTAACATGGTCCCATCAGTGTGTTTCAGTGGCACTGCCAGACAACACTGGAATGTGTGAGAAAATGAGAGGTTAGACAGTTAAGGGCATGACCTTGGGAAGAAGCTGTAGAATAGAGGGTAAAAAAATGTTTCTATCAGAAGACTGGTACTACCAATTAATTAATTGAAATGTTTTGTGGTTCATGCGTCAGCCTCATTTTATTTTGGGAGTCAGCTTTAGCAGCTTTGGAGGAAGATGGCAGAAGAACTGAATAATCCATTTGCTCCCATAAACTAAGGATTAATGGAATAGATGTCTGTTGTTGAGTTCCAAATTATATTAAACATCCTTTTATTTCTCCTTATGCTCTTCCCATAAAGCCAAAAGCCTAAAATTGGCACAGCACAAATATTGGCAAGGCCCCCCACACAAGGGTTACACAGAAACCTGTGGTGTTCTGTGATGCCAGAAATATGGTTAAAACTTGAAAGCCCTCTCAAGAAAAATGCTGTCACAGGCAAAGCTGTTTGTAATTTTTGACAGTAGAACTTTCCTTCCTGTGGATACTTAAGAGCCACCCCGAGTGCTGGGCAGGGTGAGTCTGCAGCAGGAATGGCAGCAGCAGCAGTCAGAAGCATTCAGCAGTGAGCAGCAATGGACCATGCAAAACTCAATGAAGCAGTTCTTCTTTTGGCCTCTGCACACCTATCCCCAGTGCATGTGATTTCTGAAATCCACCAGAAGCAAGTAAAAACACCTATTTCTTTTCATTCACTGTCCTGGAATGTTTGTTTTCCCCCTTGCTTTTGGGCATCAACTCAGCAGAATCAAAGAAAAATACACTTTTTAGCTCAATACAAAATCCAGCATACAGGCAAGAAAGGGACAAAGATTGTCAGTGATACTTTTGTTCTTAGATATCTGTGTGCACATCACTACTGTGATAGAGGGGCTGCATCGAGCTACCCAGATTTTTTGCAAAGAAGCACACAGTATCTTGACATCTCAGGTGATTCTATAACTACAGAATTCAACATAAGTCATTTATTTACATGACCTAGTGGTCCTTTCTGCAAGTTTATGTAATGTTCAAATGCTAACATTAGTATGAGTTCCACGGATTTTAATCTGCTTCTACATTTTTATGTTTATCTGATCATTAAGTGAGCATCTGTGCTTCATATTATGGAATAAAATTTACTGAGGAAATAATATACAGTAGGGAGAGAATTCATGAAAGAAGTACATATTGAGTATAGTTTGGCTGACATTCAAAAATGCAGAGCTCTGATGGCTCAGTCCATTTCAGTGGAATTCTTGCTCTCAGATGGGCTAAACTTTGTCAGTGGCAGCAACCGAGCAATAGCTAACTTGGCTTTTGAGAGATGGAGGTTCTGCTTAGCCAGTTGGGTTAATAAACTGTTTTGAAAGCAATTTTAATTCACTTTCACATTGAAAAAAACCCTTATAATCATTGAAACTGAAAGTCTGAATTAGAAAATAATCCAACATAGAGAGAAGTAACTAAAGCAATTTATTTTGCTGCCACTAAAGTCAAAAGAGCAGAGCTGATAGTAGAAAAACCTAGAGTAAGTTACTTGATAGGGGCAGTGGCAATCTAAAATTCACAGTCTGATGCTCTATAGGTGAGTCTGATGAGCTGTAGATATATTCAATTCTTATTGAGAAATACATATAAGAGGTAAAGTCACATTAGGCTTCAATAAAAGTTTACACTTAATGGGGATTAGGTTTCTTTGCTGAATTAGAGGCCAAAGTAAATAGTTTCATCCCCCTCTAGTTTTTAGTCTTGTAGTTTTTAATTGCTAATTAATATCATTTAAGAATCATCACATTTAAAATAATAAAAAGTTTAAAATATATTAATTGCAATTATAAATAAGTGCAACAGATGAAATATCAATATTCAAAACAAGAAATTATTTCTTATTTCCTCATTTCTCCTCTTAATTTTTAAAATAGCAATCTCCAGAGACTTTAAAAAGGAGTGACAAGGATGATTTAGGAGAGTGTACAAGGAGTAAAAGTAAGGAAATTGCTAGAAAAAAATGACCTTAAGCCAGATTTTCAGAATGACAGGCTGATAAAGTTAAGGGACCAGATGGCCAAGAATATTGAAGATAGAACAGTAAAAGTCCTCAGCCTTTGTTCTAAGCACTTTTAGACATTTCCCTTGCCATTATGTTATTGACCTAAAGAAAACATTGACTTCCCTCGATTCCTAATTTCTGTAATGAGGGGTTTTATAGAAGAACAACGTCAGTTTGGTCATACACAGTTGGTAATCATTGCAAGGAGAGACAGTAACTTACCAGATTACTTTTCATAGCTTTTTTTTTTTTTTTTTTTTTTTTCAGATCTAGGAACTACTAGGTTCACTGCTGAAAGATTTGGGGTAAAATTGTGGCCAATGGGAATTTTGCCATCAACTTCAAAAGATTCAAATTTCATCCTAGATCTATCTTATTTGTTTAGCAAGAAAGTGCTTATTTTTCTATTCTTTTTTTTGTGCACAAACTGTCAGCATTGCGTGAAACAAACCATCTTGATTTCCAGAGTGCTTTTCAAAAGCCGGGTGATTGCCAAAATTGCAAATCCAATTTGTTCACAGACTGACCAGTGTGTGATCATTCCAATTATATTTGGCACATGTCAAGTGGAAGAATCAAACCTCCCTCTTTTTGGATCACTTATAAACACTTCAAAAAATAAACTCCCAATATAATTAGCTGCTGAAATGTTTGGCGAGTTGCCCTTAAAAAAATCCCCGTCAGGAAACACACCCCCTTGATTCTTCCCGGGCACGTTCTTCAATAACAGACTCAGATCTTGTCCCCTGCACTGGCACTGATTAGTGTAATCCTCCTGACTGCCTGTGGGTACCCCCAAAAACTGGTTTTCCCACAGCTGAGGTCCAGGAACTGTTACATGAGAGCTGGGCAATGTGGCAACACTCCCCCCTCAAAAGCTCCCATTAAGCACAAGCTGCTGCTAAGCCCATGTGCAAGCTCAAAGTGTGCAGCAGAGCTCACTGGCGCCCTTACCCTGCAAAAACTCTGCTAATGATACATGTTGAGGGCTTTTTGCATGCATCAGTGAAAATGCATTATCTTGTCAAGCTGTCTGAAACCCTGTGTGGGAGCTACCTTTTCCAGAATGAATCTGCCTTAAATCTTAAAAACAGTTTGCATAATCCTGCCAAAATGCAAAGGAAGAGTCAGTGAGCCAGTTACCTGGTTTTGCTGCTATCTTGAAACACAAGAGCTTTTCCTCTTATTTTTTTACATTTTTGGGGTTTTTTTCTCTTCCTTTCCAATTATTGCCATGAGAATCACTTCAAAACATTCAGAAACTGAGAAAGAGAAAAATTCAGTGCTGAAGAAGGAAAGCAGAACAGCAGGTAAATGTATCATGGAACTCAAGCTCATTCAGCAAAACTACATTTTTGAGAACAGTTTGGCAAGAAAGAAAACATGCATTTGGACTTTTCAAAGTCATATACTTTACCATCAGAGCACTGGGGACCTCCCGGTGCCTAATCCTTATAACATGTTACTTCTAAAGACAATTCTACCTCTACTCCCTGCTGTTTTTAGCAACTTTTGTGAGTACCCATTTTGTGTGGGAACTAAAATATTAAATCAGCCCCATCTCACAACAACCTCTGTAAAAGAAAGAAACGCTTTTCCGCTCCATGGGTACCTGCTTGAAGCAACACCTCATGTTTTCCTGATGAACTATTTCCTGGTGATTGCTTTCCATTTTCCCTATCTTCTCCATCCCAGTTCAGCTCTCATGTAGGACATGACCAAAGGCATGTTTTAGACAAGTCCAAATGGTTTGGCTCTGATTCATCCCCCTTACCCAGGAATAGCTTAGCACAAAAGTTGCCAGATAAGCCTTGCAGAATCCATATTTGGTAAGTATTGTTGCATTTCTTCCACATCTCTACTTATGTTTTTCTTCAAAATTGTTCAGAAATCATGAACACTGACAAATGGATCAGTAGATGCTTGACTTATGTTTTTCTTTCATTAAATATAGCTCGGAAGTTTATTATTCTCTAGTCAAAAGCTACCACAGTCAACGTGATGGGTGTATTTATAGTGGTTCCTACCAGACTTCTAGCTCCATGTGCCAGTTCTCTCAGTGTTCTGGGTTCATCTGATGCCTCTGGCTGAACTGTGGTGAACTATTTAAGACTGTCTTCTATCTTGTAGTCAATAATGTTCATATCCATAGGTCAGTTTTTACTGTTTTCTACCATAACTTCCCATTGAAAGATGATGAGCCACTTAATTTTAAGAGTAGAATTTGTGTTCACATACACCATCTCATGAAGTTGTGTGAGATGGCTGCCAGAAGGCTGTGCTTTTGGGAGAAAAATAGTTGTACTTGAAGGATATGTAAACCCTAACACAAATATTATGAAAATAATGTTCAAACAGGTAAACTTGATACCTAGTAAGATACTGGATCTTCCTTACCATTTTTTAGTTAAGGAAAACAATTGTTTCTAAGAGAACATATTAAAAACTTATTGACATCTTCTAGATGATTTTGTTTTGTGTTGTATTTCTGCTTTTTAAGGCACTGCAGCAATCCCCTCTTAAATGTGCAGTGTTGGGACTTTCTGCCTCCTCTTTATAAATGTGTATTTCTGGATGTCTATAAATCGGCCACTCAAGATTGTTCCAGACAGATATTTGGCTTCCAGACTCTAAGTGCAGAGAAGAATGGTTTTCTTTTCCTCCTGTACTGACAAAAGTAGATGTGATAGTGTGTAAGCCACACCACTGGAATGCAGTAAGTAAACAAATATTTAAAAGACATTTTAGCAGCCTCAGCCAGTTTATTTACCTAGCTCTAACTCAAATGACCTCTGTTTAAAGCATAGTTCAGGCAGTCAACTGCACCCCAAGTACTTGCATCCTGCCCCCTCAACAAGAATAAGGAATGTGAACAACGAGCGTCCTAACATCTGGGAGTAGGCAGGAACAATGGACACGAAGAAGTACCAAAGCATCAGGACTGCATTTGCAATCTTGTATCACATGCCTGAATCCCAGATATTTCTGGTGAGGCTTTTCTGAGAGCTCCTGAGGCACAGTTTACACTGCCCCCAGAACGTGACTCTGGGCCAGGAGACCCAAACCTCCCCATACCAGAATAAAAGCTATGGTAATGCTCCACTGCTATTCCATTCTTGGGTAATTTTTATAACTGGAAGGAAATGCAGGCCACAGAGAAAGAAGGTAGTGGACCCAGTATTACAAAATTTCCCCACAGTTCCCTCCTTTTAGAGGGCTAAGGCTCCAACACTACATTTCATGCCATGAAATACCCTTATTGCTATTCCTCAGCTGCTGGGGAGTGTCTGTCCTCCAAGCCCCTCCTGGGGTGAGTGCTATGAATATCACCTCCAGCACAGCAAGCTGAGGCAGGCAGCAGCCACGGATGGCATTTGTCTTGGAAAATGTTTAGTTATGTGAACATCAGCTTTCGCAATCTGATTCATAGCCTGAATAAAGGTTACAAGTTTTCAGGCTGGTATGCACCACATTCAACATAAGATTGTAGCCTTTTATTTAATCTGAAGAGAGTCAAGTTACAAGGAACATAACAAGTCTTTAGAATACTGCATACAGTTGAATTTCCCCCCCTTCCTCCCCATTCCATGTTCCTTTCCAGCAGATATGGGAAGTCTGGTATTAAGAGAGGTAATGAAGGAAAACAAATATTTACATATCGGTTGTTCCTCCAGGGCCACATGAAATTGATTGCTCCAATCAACAAAAGAAGGAAAACACTGTCTGCTACCAACAACTGAGTTAATCAGGAGTCTCAAAGGAAAAGTTTATTGTAGAAGAGCGAAAACATTCAACTCCTGTCCCTTCCTCCAAGGAAGCTTCAACACTGAACCAAAGTTCTCCAGCTTTGCTTGTGCTTGTGTCTGAGGCATCCAAGACCCCTCCATGGCCTCACAAGGGTCTAACGTATCTAGAGAACAGTTCTAGTGGCCTCACAGCATCTCAAGCCATTAGGTTCTTTACCCAGGGGATACCCTAAAATTAAGGAGAATTAGTTGAGACCACATTTTAATGGAAGTAAACGTGTGAAAAAGAGTGAAAAGGCTCTTTAGTGCAGGCATGGGTAAATAAAAGGCATCAGTGTCTTAAAATTTATGGTGTTTGCACCACAAGGAAGATTTTCTGAAGTGATGAACAAACAAATGGGCAGTTTGTGTCAGAAGTGCATAGCTCACCATGAAAACATGCTACTTAAGTTTGGTTGAATTTTTTGCCCTCTGAGAAACTCTTTTTAAAATACAAGAAAAGTTTTAAATTTTCTTATACAGCTTGGTTTCTATTTCTCTCAAATTTTGCACAGATCCTGTTTAGTGCTGTGTAGTGGAAAAGAAGAAAGATTTGGTTATTTAAACAGGTGTCCTAACAAATGGCCAGGAAGTCATTGTAGCTAACACTGTTGATCAAAAGGGTTACAAACATGCTTTTCCTCAAAAAAAAAAAAAAAAAAAAAAAAAAAAAAAAAAAAAAAAAGGGGAGATAATGTATGGAGGTGTCTTAGATTAAGGTTTGTTTTTAATGATTTTAATTATTTTATTCTCTGACAACAAGCCAAATGTGTTAGGATAGAACCAGGTTCCTTCTATGTCCTCTTTGCAATGCCTCAATGAGGCCGTGAGATGCTGATGATCCTGACAACACCTGCCAAAGGCTGACATCTATTTATTTCTCTCCAGGGTGCCTAAGGCTACGCTGACTTGGGTGAAGAACAGCAGGGAGTGAATGGCTGGAGATGCTCACCTGCAGCAAACCCTCCAGCACCGGGGCTGCAGAGACAATGCAGGGTAACAGCAGTGGCTGCCAGCCAGTGCAACTTTCCCACATGTGCCTGAGCTCTTTGTACAGTGAGGGGCAGAGGAAAAGGGAGCACATAAAGCTGGAACTACATCTGTGTGGGCTGAAATATGTAATGACCTCTGTTTAAGATGTAAGGGCTGACTATGAGAGGTATTTAACACAGGCACTCTTCAGACGTTGATGACTATCTTTGGCTTTAGTAGAGATGGTGCACAATGGATTCCACCAGACAAGACTCTCAGATGGATCTAAACAGCGAAGATTTTTTTCAGAAGGTCAGCACAAGGCAAGAGGCAGTTTTTACCCCACTGTACCACAGCTGAAACATCTTGCAGAGCTTTAGTGACCATCAGCACAATGTGGCAGCCTCTGAGAGCAAGTTTCTCACTTGGGCTTCTGCTGCTGCTAAAAATGTAAGTTATTTATGAGGAGAAGGTCGTGTACCCACATTTCAAGCTGTAAAGCAAGCCAGAAAATTCTCACAGTTTCATGTAACTATGCCAGAAGCTAAAGAAGTTTAATACATAGGAGAAATCACATTTCATTGTGCCTGAGAGACAAAGACCAGAAGTTGGTGACTGTATTTGAAAGTATTTGCATTTACTGTCTTTAAGATAAAACACTAAATATGTTATTATCATTTNCCCTTTTCCTAATAAATTGTATTTCTGACTTGGAGTCTCTCACTGGTTTTTCTTTCAAACCAGAACAGGTTGGTTGACTAGAGATTTTTTTTTGTTTGTTTTTTCAGGGTTTTTTTGTGTATTGTTACAGCCCTAGCAGACTGGAGACATAAGAAAGACAAAACCTGTAGGAAAATATGCTGTATTTTGAGATGCAAAATGATGCCTATTTAAGTGCTGAAATCAGTCAACACCACTCTGCAGCCATCACAGAGTGTCCCTTGCCAACAGAGCTAAAGAGAAGATAGATAGTTCACTGGTCCTGTTCTAAATGCACTGTGCTTCATCCAGGCATCAAGTAGAGAACAGTGCTGTCAGGACACAACTAACCAAGCTGCATTCAACAAGGTGAACCCATCCTCACTAAATGCATAAAGATTAGGTTAGCACTGGGAGAATATTTTTCATTTTTCAATCCTGTTCCCCTTTAAAAACTGAACTTTAAAATTCAGCATTCCACTTGCTTTTTACACAGTAGAAAAACTTCATTTTAAGCTTTTTTTTCCACAAATGTCTTTCTTTTTATTTCACTAGGACTAATGATCTCTGTCCTCTCCTAAATCCTTTACCACTCTACTCCTTTTTTTCAAATTGTCTCATTCATTAAAAAAATCAAATTAAACTCAGAGCCATTGTTCTGTTCTCAGCCTTTCTGAGTCTGTTCTTGACCTTTCTTAACTTCACATTTGCTTCTTCTACCTCAGACACAAAGAAGGGTTATTTATCCCATATGCTACATTTGTTTCACCTGTGCAGACACACAGCCAGGATCTTTATATCTTTTTGGAAGAATTTCATTATTTTAATAGTACCTATTAACTGAACCTCTTAAAATATAAGAAAAAAAATAAATAAGAAGTATTTTCACAGAATAGTAGAATCACAGAACAGCCCAGGCTGGAAAATACCTTGAAAGTTCATCTGGTCCCCTCTTTCATGTAAAAGGGAGCTTAGATCTTAGTTCCTATAGCACCTTAAGATTATAAAATAGTGAAAATAATGGGAATAATCTAGTAAATAGAGCTGCATTGAGTAGGCAAAGTGATATTTGATGTTCAAATCTGTTCTTTAGAGGCCTTCTGCTAATGATGATCAAAGACCTGGTTGCATAGTGCACTAAATGAACCATCAGTCACCATCTCTTCTTGAAGGAACATTTGTCTTGTGTTTCTAAACTACTTATTTCACACAGCACAAGAACCTCTGAGCAAGTTGTTGTACTGAGGCTTGATGTCCTGTACTTGGTACTGCCTGTGCTTCCAGGTGTGCTCAGTCAGAAATCCCTAATGCTGCTTTTTCTATTGCTGATCATCAGTATTCTTGAAGAGGACAGAAAATAAAAGTGTGTATGTTTAAAACTTTATCAGTATCATTTTTTCTTTGGGACCTGTCATTTTTCACTGTGTTTTTCTGTGATAATCACCTCTTTAAGACATTTGTTTCTACTGATTTTGTTTTTCTAGTAATTTCCTAATCAATCTCTCTTCATTTTACTTTTCACATTGAACTCTAATTATTTTGCCACTATTTTAGAAGTTAGGAATTATGTCTACATGAATAACTAATAACTTGGTTTAGTGGCTGACCTCTAAAATTTAGGTTAATGAAAGTTTATGGCTGGCCTAATAAAATTACCAATTTTGAGATGGAAATATTTTCATTTTTTTAAAGAACACTTCTGATCAAACCAGGCATTAATCCAACTCGCGGCAATTCAATTTGTTTCAAACTAGGTTTTATCACAATGGCATTTTTTCAGTGGGAATCAAATTTTAATTCATCAGAATGCATCAACCTGGTATTCTAGGTGACATCTTACTGGAGCAACAACGTAAGAACAAGATGTGTCTTCCTGAGGGTGCAGATTTGTGCTGCCATCAGAGATGATTTTCCTGAGACCAGCATCTGGACCTGAGAGCAGCCAGGGCAAGACTGACACCCAACATGTTCTTTTTCTGTTGGGACAACAGAAGTAGAACCTTCTGCCACAAGGCATTTCCCATCTGATTTGAAGGTGAAAGATTTGCCTAGGACTCAGGTGGGCTGAATAATGTTATAAGCTTAGGTCACTCACTTCCATGCTCTGAGAATCACCTTAATGGTTAGTAGCATACTACAGAACCTAGGAGGGAATAAAGAATCTGTACAAGAGAGACTACAGATCAAGTATTTTTCATGGAAAATGTCAGTGGTGTTATACCTTCGGGTTCTCTAGGTCTAACACAGGTTTGTGGTTGTAATAAGGCTTCCCTGCATTTTATCTGTTCCTGCTGTTATGGTGGCAAATATTTTTCCTCAAAAATCAAACAGAAAAGACATCCTTGTGACTGTTAACTTGTTATGAAGAGTACAAATTACGTGCAGGATTTTCAAAAGCATTCTCTATGAGGTTACCCATGACTTTAGAGGTAAAAAAAATGCTTCCATCCCTGCCCCCCACTGACGTCTGTGAAGCTGCTTAAAAATCCTTTACTATGTTCAGCTGACTGTTATTATTCCATGGATCTGAAGGTAAATTTATCTCTCATTGTCTTACAAGACTGAGACCATTCTAACTGCATTTTGAATCAACAATTTTCCCATCTTTTCTACATACAAAATGATTCTTTTTTCTCTTTAGTTTCTCCATAAATCTTAAGATACTGTCAAAATGCAATGTAATTTATATTCATTGTGTTTCATGTATGTCTCCCAAAGGTGCCAAAACAATAAACCCTGGATAATAGATAAGTTATTGCTGATAACTCAACCAAGAAATATATGACAACTGTGATAGCATGGTTTGTTCTTAGCAATTATTTGTATTCTCTGAGAGATGGAAACTATTGCAGAGCCTGGGAGCACAAAACCTCTAATCCAGCTGTTAGGAAGGGAAGATGGATTCACTAAACTGCTGGGCCACAGAGATTGCTTATCTCTTTGTCATTATGCTGGGGTAAAAGCAATTATTTCTGTTGAGCCTGGGCACAGGTTTCTCTCTGAAGGAACCACAGATGAGGAGCATTTGATTTCTCCAGGGAGAAACATAATTTATCCTATTCATAAGCAAATAAGTAGGTTAGTAATTAAAACAAGAAAAGCCTATATGAAACAGATGGTAGAAGGGTGAAGAGCTGGACCCTCGAGTGACCACCAAACAGCAGAACAAGGGCATGTGGACTGGTGTCTGCAGCCTCATGCCCTTTCCCCCCCATCCAAGGTCAATCAGGAAAACGCAGCTTCATTCAGGAAGGCGCAGGAGCCACGACTGTGTGAAACGTGGGCTGGTGTGAGAGCCACTGCCTCAGTGAGGCTGTCAGTGCAGCAGGAGGACAACAAAAGGGGTGACAACGCATGGACCTGTGGTGTGTGCACTGCTCAGGGGTGGGCAGCGTTGCCAGGTCTGCCTGGCATGCACTGAAACCAGGGGTATCCCTGTGAAGACATGGAACACAAATTCAAAACACAACAGGGTTCTTTCATTAGCAGTATGTTTGTAACAGCACAAAAGGCTTCCTTGTCATAAGCATGTGCAGTAAATGCTTTCCAGCAACCAGCAGAGTAATCACAGATCCAAAAACCTCAAGGAATGAAAGGCACTGGGATCCCTCCCAGCAGCGTAGTGTTACTGACAATATTAAAAAAAAACCCACATCTGAGTTTAAAAATAAAGCAAATAAACAAGTAAGCATGTCACACTCCACCACTCCTCAGTACATAATATCTTACTGAGAAATGAACTGTCAGCAGAGCTGATTGAGGTTGCCACACCAGAAATGTAGGCCAAAGTTCACCACCATTTTTTTGGAGACCAAGGTACCAGCTTACACTTCATCTCAGCTGAGATCCTTTGACAACCAGAAGAAAGGCTGTCCACAACATATCCAAGTCATGTTCTAGAGGAGACTCTTCCACAGCTAGATAGCTGAGAACCACTGGAATACTCTGATATTCCTCAATAAATTGAGAAGGGGAATAGACAGAACAGGTCTAGTGCTCTTATATAGAGCCTGCTCTGGGACCTTAGACTACAAGGTCCTTTTGTGCCCTTCTCTCTACTTAACTAGCAAACTTCCTAGCTGGAACAGCCTTGGGTGCAGTTACCAGGACTTGCAGGTGCTGACAACACAATTACAGTGACAGTGTGAAGTCCCATGATTCCACTATGGCTCATGCTGCTGTTCAGTCCAAAAACCATGGACTTGTTTGCCTTTACAGCCCAGCTGGCTTCTTAACAAAGTGATCCTGAGTTTGAATGAATCCTGTCATGAGAACTAAATCTCCAGAGTATTTTTTGTGCAGAACAGTGTGACTCCTTTGGTAGCTGCCTGTTTTTGTATTCATTTCTGTAATCCCATGCAGGTTTGGTGGAAGAAAGGGAGGAATTTTTAGTAGAGTTGCTTTAGTTTGGAACATACTGTGCCCTGTTCCTGTTGTTCCCCTCAGCAGCCTGTTTCAGGAAGGCACTGACAGCCCCCAGAACCTGTGGTGCCCATGCCCTGATGCTTCTGCACTCCCATGCCAAGCACAGATGGCACCCTGTTCCTCCAAGTCAGCAGTTGCTTCCCACATGGCTAATGCCTAGAAATACCAACAGCAGGAAAAGTGAATTGAATTAAAAGTAGCTTTCCCGACTCTCAAAAGTGGGATCGAAAGAGGAGGAATGCTGCTAATGAAATAACTGATGTTTATTCACTTACAGTTGTTAAATTGGAAAAAAAAATCAACAAGAATCTTGTTTCTTAACCAATAATACTGTAACAGTTCATAACTTAGATATTTTAAAATGTGACCAAGAATACACTGCTTGCACCCCCCTATATTTACTATGTATTGAGTAAACAAATCTCCCCCTGGTCACAGGGCCTTGTGGAGGGGTGAGCACAAACTTTATATTCAGATGAAAACCTGCACTATTTAAGTAGCTCAGAATGTTTCACTGAAAATATAAAGTTGTGCCTCAGCAGGGCTAGAGCAGACATATTTATCTGTTTTCACAGGTCATGACTATTGCATTTCTCACTCACTGTGAAGATGGAAATGTCTGTCTGCAGACTTCAGCAATGACCACCACAGTTGGAAGCGATGGTTCAGGGTTCAAACTCCCAGCTGCAGTCTGAAGGAGACACAAGGAGATGATGTCGTTTCCAGGCAATGCAATTCTCGAAGGCAGTCCCTAGATGTCACTGAACACCATGGCTGGTTTAAATATAAACCAAGATATTTTACAGCAGGCAATTCCTCATGCTAGAGGCACAGTGTATTTCTGCTAGCTAGAAAATTATGGCTTTCAAAAAAATCTTTATACATTCAGTCCTTCAATTTCAGTGGTGACATTATTCCATACTGAAAATTAGGAAACTTAGAGCATAATGAGCTGCTCAGGCACCAGTGCTAGGTTTGCTCCTGAGTTCCATCAGACCTGCCAGGTGGTTGGTGTCCCCTTTGGAGGTGACTTAGGGCACATCCAGTACCTTCTCCACTAATAGGGAAAACTGTTCCTTTAGTTTCTGAAAATTTCTCTGTTTCTCTTTCTTGTATGAAATTATTTTTCCACAGAAACTTGCCTACCTCATGCCCTTCTTTACATTCTCAAAGGCACTTGGTCCTGAAAGAGTCCCTAGGGTTGGGCACAGGGTGGAGCAGCAGCCAGGACCACCAGCCCAGCAGCTGTGCTCAGTTTTAATTCTAGTCTGAGTTTTGTCTAAGTTTTTTAGGGTGGTGACTGTGGGAGCTGGTCTGTTCTTACCTTCTGAAACCAGCCCAGGTGAGATGAACACAGCCTCTCCAGTGCCATGGCTGCCTGATATCACCACTATAACACAGCATTCCCCGTGAAGACTGGCTGGGAGAGCTGGGATTGTGCAGCCTGGAGAAGGGAAGGCTCCAGGGAGACCTTAGGGCACCTACCAGTACCTAAAGAGGGCCTACAAGAAAGCAGAGCACTGCCCCTCATAGCAAGAACTTCAGCTAAAACGCTGCCTTTGCCAAACAGAAGGCCTGTGGGGAAGACTTTCAAAGGTAGATGTGAGAGATCATATTTTTGATCATCTGCCTTTACAGTGCAATACTATAAACTGTGCTATATAAAAACTGGCATCATACATATTGGTGTCTAGTAGTCCCTTGGACTCCCTAAACAGCCCTAAAAGGAGTGATCTTTTTGTGGCATGGACTGTGTTAGTCAACTTGCTTTTTCCTTCTAAAAATGAAAAAGACTTGCAAATTTTTAAAACCCTCTCAAATGGCAAAGAGGTTCAATTTTTAAAGGAAAGTGAGAACAAACTACATTTAAAGTAAGAAAGAAAAGCAACAACAAAAAAGGTCTCACAGGGTTTGTGCCCTATGAAGAGAGGATGTAAAACAGAAACATGCTCCACCAGTAAATCCAGGTAGGAGCTCCTGTTGCTGCTACACCAGCGCTGTCTTCTCTGCCAGAAAAACACCTGCATGTTTTAAGATTTATTTTCAAGGTTAGGAAATCTGGGAACTTTCTGCAGAATACATGAAATCATACCTGAACTGTTACTGTCTTGACTACTTCAGTGATCTGTTCAGTCTACTGGAATGGCACAAGTTTGGCTCCCTTTTAACTTGTCCTCCTTATCCCTCACTGGTAATTCAGCTATTGCTTATTTATTGCTTGTGCTTATTTAGCACTCCTGGAGCAAAACTTTTAGTTCTTCTCTAACAAGTTTAAGTCTAGGTAGACAAAATTAGAGCAATTTAATATATTTCTTCTATTATTTATGTATCAAATGGAAATAAAACAATACAGTAGATGTCTGGGAAGAAGCAGGCATGGGGTGAACCATAGGAAATCAAAGCTACTCACTTCCATAGGTGTGGATTTACTGTAAGCATCAATAGTGCAAGAGTATACACAAAGCATGACTCTGGTCTACAGCCCTTGTGCCATCATTACCTTCGGACACTGTAATTAATAAAAGTAGTGATTTTTTTGTGCTGCAATAGAACTAAGAACTCAACCACAAAAGTGGACCCAGCTGCTCTAAATGCTCTATAAACAGAGGACAAGATGCCAGCTTCACCCAATAACCTTGGAAGCCTTCAAGGTGTCAGCCCCACAGCTGCATATTCTGCTGCTGGTAACACTCGCAGGTCACCCACTTGTCCCTGGGGCAACACTCAGGGGGTGTCTAATGAGCAACAGGGAAAGTTTGAGGGTATTTCTAGGGAGTCCTGGTATGGTGGGCTCTCCTGGCATCACAGGAGAAAGAAAGTGTTTAACATACAAAGAGCAGGTAATTAAGACTATAATTTTTGGCTGAGTGAGGAAGGCTATGGAAACATGTCACTAATGTCTTAGAGATGATAATGTTGCAGTTACTGAGAGATAGTGGGAACCTGAATGAAAAACTTGTCTGGCTGGATGGACAGAAGAGATCTACCTTAACAGATGCAGACAGACTCACAAGAACTCAGGGGCAAGCTCGGTATGAATATATGGATCCAAAGTAGTCAAAGAAAACCAGTGTTATGGGCCTGATTGAGAGGGAAGCTGAGTTCCCAATCACTAAGGGAGAAGATGGTGGAATGCACATGCAGGGGAGTGTGTGGGTTGGGCTGCACTAATTTCAGCATCTATATATTCCCAGGAGACATGAAAAGATCTGAGTTCTGAGTTTGGGCAGACATGAAAGGCTACAGAGCAGAGAAGTGAAATTCTCAAGTCTCCAACACACTTACATGTGTCCAACAAACAACACACAAATTTATGTTAATGAGGGGGATTACTGGAAATTATTTGTGTGTACACAGTTTAAAAATGGGATTGTGTGAGAAGCCTGAGATGCACTCGCCAACTGGTGATTGTTGCCAGCTCCTGGAGAGTGGTTTGAGAAGATCACCAGGTATTTGCAGTTGTCACTCTGGCGTGGCTACATCCAGTTCTCTGACAACAGCTAGTCACACACACCTGAACACAGCTGGAGGGTTTCTTCTCCTCCCCAGAACTCCTCAGTCTTCTACTTACTAAAAAAACCCTGTGTTTATTTTGAAACAATGAACAAGTTCACACCTTGCTCTTTCATTCTCTTATATTGTTGATCTCCTGCACATAATGCAGGATGAAATGATTCAAGTATTTTGTCCCAAAAGTTCTCCTGGCTGCACATTTAAAAAATTGTATTTCATATTTTAAATAAGTGGTACAATGAAAAAATAGAGAGCAATGCAGCAGAGTTGTGGCATTAAAAAATATACATAATATATTAATTAAAACGTATGCAGTCAGTTATTGTATAGTTATTTAATGAAAGGAAGCATAAAAGGAAGAAAAAATATACAAAATTAAAGGCTATTTTAATAGGGTGTTATTAGAACAGAAAACTTGTGTCACTTAGGCAACTTTAGGGTTTTTTAGTACCTACAAATAAGAATAATCACATGAGCACAGCTATGAAGTCAGCTACTTTTCATTATCTTGAACACCAATATAAAATTTTCACAGTCTATGTAATGTAAGTGAAAATGATAAGGTAAATGAGCACAAAATGGGGGAAATTATAGCTCTTACCTATACAGCAAACAGATTGGTTTTCTGGCTGTTTGCTCACAGAAAGCCCTGTGTCATTTCTGCCTCTGACTTTTGGAGTTCCTGTGGCATCTCATTTCCCGTCAGGCTAACAAAAGCAGTGATGGCAAAGGGTGCCCATACAAGACAAAGTACTGCTCACGTTGCCTTATTTTAGCACAAACATTGTTTCCTACCTCACCTCAAAGTAAACACTTCACTTAAGCATGCTCAGAGTGAGGTGAAATACCACATACCACCTTGTGCTGTGGTGTGTGTGAAAACCCACCAAGGACGAGTATAGCAAAACGCAGGTAATCCCGATGGGAAGAAATGATAATGTCTGCATATCAGAAGGCTTTGGAATGCTGAACACTCTCTTTATTAAAACTATACTATATTACATTAATATACTATTTAAAGAGATACTATTCTACATACTTACTTACTTTCTAACTTACATATCTAACTAACAAACTTGTAACTCTCTCTCCTGAGAGTCCAGACACAGCTGGATCCAATTGGTCATTAAACCCAAACAACCTTCACCAGAATCCAATCAAGAAATCACTCCAGGTAAACAATCTCTGAACCACATTCCACATGGGGAAAACAGGGAGCAGAGATAAGAATTGTTTTCTTTTCTTCTCTCTGCTGCTTCTCCATGCCTTTCCCAGTAAATCCTTGGGAAAAGTTGTGCCTTGCTTTTCTCTGTAAAGAGAAATGAGGTGACAGACAAGGAGGTACTGTTGGACATGAGTAGTATTTCAGGGAGGAATTTTGACATTTCAGCTGAATAAAGGAAGAAGCACAACTCTGTGTTGTTACACATTTTGGCATTGCCTCCCTTCTGCCTTTCACCAACAGATTCAATGAGTATTTTTCAAAATGTAATTTCCAAATTTCTGTGGCTTTGGGAATAATGCTACCTGTGAACTAAGCATCCAACCCTGGGGACCTGTACTATCTGAAAAGTGTTTGTGTAAATCCTGAAGACAAATTTCAGGTCCTCAACTGAGGCAGAAATAAGCAGCTCTACAAATGGGGCAATGTGCAGCAGTCCAGAAAAAGCAGAACAGGGTCTTCAGCAGCTCACAGGCTGAGACAGTGGTGTCTTGCTGTTGCAGGAGAAGCAAAGTCCTGTTTGAACACAAGATTCACCTCCAAAGAATCCAATGTACATTAAGGCCCCATCTAGAATTTTGACTGTTGCACTTAGACAAATGCCTTCCATGGAGATGGTTGAGGGAAAAGCAATGAGAATGATGAAAATTTTGGAAACTTCTGCCCTGTGAAAAAAAAAGAGACTACTTGAGATAAGAAGATGCAAAAAATTATTGTAAAGAAGAAGTGTCATCATTAGGTCAAAGGAGGTGATTCTGTCCCTCTACTCTGCTCTTGTGAGACCCCACCTGCAGCACTGCATCCAGCTCTGGGGTCCCCAGCACAGAAGATGTAAGAACAACGTGGACCTGTTAGTGAAAGACAGGAGGAGGTTCTCAAAGTTGATCACAGGGCTGGAACACCTCTCCTGTGCAGACAGGCTGAGATACTTGGGGTTGTTCAGCTTGGAGAAAAGAAGACTCTGGGAAGACCTTAGAGCACCTTCCAGTATCAAAGGGTACTGGAGAGAGGGTACAAGAGAGCTGGAGAGGGACTTTTCACAAGGGCATGTAATGAACAACTTCAAAGTGAATGAAGGCAGGTTTAGACTAGATCTTGGAGAGAATTTTTTTATTGTGAGGGTGATGAGGCACTTGAATAGGTTGCCCCATCCCTGGATGTGTGCCAGGCCAGGCTGGATGGGGCTTTGAGCAACCTGGTCTGCTGGAAAGTGTCCCTGCCCGTGGCAGAGGGGTTAGAGCTGGATGGTCTTTAAGGTCTTTCCAACCTAAACCGTTCTATGAATTTATGATTCTATAATATGCTGAAGAGGCAGCAGGAAAAATTACATTTACCATTAGGAATTTCTTTTTTTAATCATCACAGTAGTGAAGGACTGATTGTGTGGAGGTTTGTGAAGCCTGCATGACTAGAGGTGGCTTGACAGAAATATCCATGGGGAGAGGTGGATAGACTAGACAACCTCCTCCAGGTCCTTGCCAGTCTAGTAATTATGATTCTGCAATTTAATGATTTCAAATAAATGTAAATTTAAAATGTTTTCACATTTCACTACAAATCTCAGAATAACTTGACACCACCTCTATATTTAAAGAGAAAAATATTTCAATCCGAAAGAAATTGATCTTAACTACAGTTTGCTTCTATCTATACTGGCTGCTTTTCTTTTCAATTTGACATCCATATTACTAAGGCCTTACTAAAGCATCGCTTTAAAACACTGGGCAAAAACTAGAGCATTATATATAGTCCATAATTTAAAAAAAAAAATTATCAAAACCCAACCAAGCCCCCACACCTTACCCCTTACAACTGTTACCTTTCCTCTTTTTTACCACCTGGCCCTGCCAGTGCTGCAGCTTCACTGCACATGAGGCACTGCACTTAAGGCTGGACTGCAAATCCTCAAATCTAAAGTGCCTTTTTTTAGGCAAAGTCAGCCATGCCACTGTGAGACTGCAGATGATCTGGGATCAAAGACACAGCAATGCAGTGCCTTTACACCTGATAGCTACACTGACGGATTAGATTTGTCTTTCAGTCCCAAATTCACCATGAAAGGGCAACATCATCATAAAAATTTCATTAAGCAGCTTTATTTTTTCCATATAACAACCTTCAAAGGAAAAGAGAATTTGGGGGGAAAATGTATGATATAAGAAAAGAAATACAGCTCCAAATGAAAGGATACTACAGAGAACTGGGGCATTCCTTTGCAGAAGTATTAAGTGCCTGTAGCTGAAAACCACTGCACAGCCTTGAAAATCAGGCCACTGATATTTAACCAAGATGAGCCATTTTCTGCATATCATTCATCAGCATGAATCTGTAATAAACTTGCCAAGGAGTAATTAGGTGCAGAGTTTGGCCTCAAATATTTCTTTTGCAGTAATTTCTTCTGCTATTTGTGGATAGGCTACTTCTCCCTTTGTGATATTAATGTTGACAAGAATCTGTGAGTCCCTAATTCCTAATGAGATTGAAGATGGCACAGATTAATTCAAAAGGAATTGCCTTGGAGCATTGCCAAGAATGATTGAGTTTTCCTTTTTGGCTTTGGGGAGCTGCTAACATCTTCTAGTTTCCCATTAGCACATTTCATGGGGTGAGGCATCCTAAGAATTGCTAAGTTCCCATCAAAATCTCCAGAGGAAAACAGCTCAAGTCTTTATGACCTTATAGGTAGAACATTCACACCAATCACGTGCAATCCCCTGAATTCATGTGATGGAAGACTGATTGCAGCAAATAATTAGATGACAAAGAATTTACAACTTGCCCAGAACCTGCAACTCTTTTTATTCCATACTGTGCTTCAGCTAGAATGGCTATATGACATATAATGTGCCCTGCAGATTTTATTTTTTTACTTCTTCTTTTTAGCTTGTGCCAGGCAGACAATTCCCACTGACTTATCCTGGATCAGTAACATGTAAAATAAATGCCAGCTTATAAACTTTGCCT
This sequence comes from Ploceus nigricollis, assembly GCA_013399945.1. NCBI lineage: Eukaryota > Metazoa > Chordata > Aves > Passeriformes > Ploceidae > Ploceus > Ploceus nigricollis. The sequence goes on along the minus strand of VXBC01007848.1, from coordinate 65,827 downwards.
TTGCCTTTTTTTTTTTTTTTTTTTTTTTTTAAGTGTGTTGTTTTTTTGTTTTGAA
>VXBC01007848.1:53795-65618 GCA_013399945.1 Ploceus nigricollis | reverse complement strand
TTTTTTTTAAAGTGTGTGGTTTTTTGCTTTGCAAGCAAACGGAAAGGTTTGCTCTTCCCCACAATTACTGGTATCTTTGTTCCATACCGTTTCATGCCTGTCAAAGAGCAGAGAATATGCCTTGCAAACAATAAAAGGAAAGAAGAAAACCAAACTAAGACAAAAAACAAGGTTAGAAGAAAATAAAATACAGGCAGTATTTCTCCAGAGCATCCTCTAAAAATGAGTACTTGCTAGTGAATATAGGGCCATACAGTAACCTAAATCCTGTCTTTCTCATCAGAACTGGCTTCGAGGAACAAATGATCTTCCATTTGGCTGTTTCATATTTCTACAGTTTCAAATAAGACAGATATATAAATATGGAAACAAAGGGGTTTTTACATTCACACACTAGAATTTTATTGCCTGCATGTATAGGGAATTCAGAGAGTACCCATCTAAGGTTCATAACTATTGAAATAACACCAAAACTGGCATTTAGACTTCTAATCTCCCTCTGCTATAAATATATGCATGATACAAAATCCCAACTAAATTTGAAGTGTAACAAAGGTGGAAAACCCTATGGCCTTGGGGCCTGATTTCAATCCATGATTTCATTTTGCAAGGCATGTAAGTACATGATTTTTTTTTTTCATGTTATTATTGGAAAAACACTTGTGGTTACTGTTTGGTTTAAAAATGTTTTTGGCAAGCCTAGTCAGCAAGAACTAGTTTCCCCACCCTGAATATATACTATTCAAGACACATCTGGTTTTAGTGTTCAGAAGTCCCAACACCAAAAATTGTTAGAGGGAGTCTTCCTGTCACCCAGAAAGTATCTGTAAAATATCTGGTCAGTAGACACAAGAGAAGAGTTAGAAACCTAGACCCAAGAAAGGAGTCAGAGACACATTTTGTTGCAGAACTTCTTGAGATATTTTTCATCCTGTAGTGGCCAGTGCAAGAGCTTTCCACAGTGAAATCATCTTGTCTTGTTTATGTTTATAGCTGGCACTTTGGAGGCAAATTTCCTTTAACACATATCAAATAGAAAGCATATGCTGCATACTATATACCCTGAGTATAGTAATTACATTTTATTTAATGTTCCTGCTGAGCTCTACTCCCCTACTGTAATTATATAGTACTCCAAGAATTTTGACCAAGGATGCATTGTGTTCATTCACCTGAATTTATATATTGAAGGCAGTAGGTTATGTGTTCTAGTACTGTGGAGGGATCTCCGATAATCCAGACATGATCTGGTGATACTGGATTACTTTTGGTCTAACTGTACTTAGCAAATCTGATGTTCAGTTAGTAGCTTTTTCCTAACCATGTTCTGACATGTGCAATACATTTATGCCATGCAATTCGTGTATCCAGTATGAGATAAGAAATAAGTTCTATATAAGTTAGTTCTGATCTGGTGGAAGTTTCTTCTGCTCAGTCAGTCAGGTAAGCTTGTGTTCCGTCTAAAAGTTTTCTTTTTGGATTTCTCTCAGCCCCAAAGTTTCAAGTCAAGCCATCCACCAAAAATAACATGCTCAATTTAACTAGTGGACTTTTATTAATTGGGAGGTCATGGAAGTTTGTTTGCTTTCTGCTATTTTTAGAGTGTGTTTTGGTCATATTTTCTGATTTTCCTCTTAAAGCATGAGTCTTAAAAAATTCTGGGTTTTAATAAGTGTTGGGTTGATTTTTTTTTTCCCGTAACCCTATGACTTCCATAGCTAAGGTTTAAGAAAGCTATTATATATCAAGAAAACAAAGATAAAATTACAAGAGTTGTTACATATTTAACTGTATGTACAAATGGGGAGATAGGCTTGCCATTGATACTAACTTCACAATCCTTCTATAACCCTATTCCAACTTGTCACCATACCTTATTTCCAAGTTAATTATTTAGTATGGTAAATGACCTGTAAAAGCTGTATTTATTATGGGGGCAATTTGTAGCCCACCTTTGTATTCCTGGGAGTGAACAGAAGAAAAAGTAATTCAGAATTTTTTATTTACTCCTATATTTTTTCACCAACAGAACACAGTCTTACATTTTCATATGGGTTTCTGGGTCTGAGTTAGCCAGCTATGAACATGTCAGTCTAAATTTTTCATTTTAGACTGTCCTGTCCTCCCTGCACAGTTCACACTGACACTAAAATTCTGAACCTTAAATATACTTCACATTTCTGGTTTTAGTTTTTAAAGCTCTTTAAAAAGACTTTGTGAGTTTTATTGATACTCTTTCACATAGGCAGGAATTTACTTGAATAGGAATCACATTTTGAAGGTGACTACTAAACCTAAAATTAAGGCTGAACGATAGAAAAATATACTGTCACTTTCATGTAGATTGCTTCCAATGTAGATGTTCCTATGTCAATTATTTTCTTTAAGACAACTTCTAGATCCATCAGAAACTGTCCTGCTCCTTGGTTTTGATGAGTTTATGGGGAGGGAGTGCCTATCTTACATTCAGAGGAGGGAGGAATGTGTTCGGTCTGGGGTGGTGGGAAGAGAAGAGATTTCCCTTCCCTGATAGTACTGGGCTACCAAGACCTCAGACCTACATAGTCTTGTAATCACTTAAAAGGAATTCAGATGCTGTTATCATGGTGGCCAGCTTCAAGTCATCTGCTAGCCTCAGAAAAAAAAGATTCACGCTTTCATAATAAAACTCTCTCGTTGCTAAAAATTTGATGACCCCAAAGGTGACAAGGGAGTATAACATACACCACCTTTAACCAGAGCAAAGAACAAGTTGTGGAAGAACTAATTTCAAGGTCATTGCTGCTTTACCTAACCAGCACATCTAAACAAACTGTACTTTTCACTTCTAGATTTACCTGCTTCAGACTGTGAGTTTGACTTAACATGAACATTCCTGAGCTTTGCAGGGAAGAGGCAAAGTGGGGTGGCTTCCTCTTCTCCAACACAGACAGTGATGGAGGAGATAATTTCTTTTGCGCAAGGGAAGCAATGGTTTCCCAAGTATTTGAACATTTATTATGTCCAGAACAAATGAATGGTGAAGGTCATCTAGGAGGTGGATGAGCGTAGTTCTGCAATATTCTTACTGAGAAGGCATGACAAGAAATGCATAAAGTTGAGGAGTGACATGATTAAATTCTCTGTTTCATTCTTTTCTAATAGAGCCAAATAAGCACTTGTGCCTTTGCAACCAAAGCTAAGGACTGGGCTGATGTCTCAGGAGAACAAGCCACAACAGCTCCAAAACTTCATTTTCTGAGCAGCAGCTCATTTAGCATCCATCACTACGCATGTACAGTTGTGACTACTTCTTCCCATGTGAATTCCTTTGCATTTAATGACACTGAAGTTCATCCGTGATTTTTCCATTTAATATTGTGAACTCCTTCAGTAGCATTCTGCATTCAATTTTAATTTTGAACCCACTGGATAATTTGTTATCCACTGCAAAACTTCACCTTTCTAACAATGCTGTTATTCTAGGATGGTTCTGAACATGTTGAACAGTAAAAAATCCACTGATTTTCAGAGACTTCTCCAGACAGTTGCAAAAAGCATTTCTTCCTATCCATAGTCCAAAACCTGATCTTTCTTCTAGGCCAGTAAGAACCTATTATGTCAAAAAGTCAATTAAGACAAATATCATCAAAATATTTTGAAAGTTAAGGATCCGTTCATCCCTTATGCCAAATGTATTTAAGTTTTCAAAAATGTGATTTCCATATGCCAAAGAACAGAAAAAAGAGGATGGAGGCTAGAGGCAAAGGAGAGAAATGCTTCAGTGGTTTATACCTTTGCTTACCACTAGTATTCCTTGTTAGGAGTACCTTGTCTCAGAGTGACCTCTTAAAACCTTTTATCCTTGCTCCCTCCACTACTGTGCTAGAAACCTCTAATTTCATGCCAAATCCCAAGCTCCTAGCCCAACAACACCCAACACCTGAATTCCCTCAAACCACGGCTTCCCAGGCTCAGCTCACATCTGTCCTTCCCAGGCTCCTGCCTCCCACCTGCCCTAGATGTCCAGCCTGCCAGAGTTTCTCCACCTTTTGCTCCCCAAAGACTCTCCCATTGCAGAACTTTTTCCTCCCACTTAAAGTGAGACAGGTAACTGCTTGAAAGATAGTTAAGATCACTTTGTGCTGGAAATGAAAGCCCCACAGCCCCTGACCACTGGCAGCCCCTCCAGGTGCAGTCAGCACCTGTGAGCTGCAGTCCTCCCCACTGGCACCCTCCACTTCAGTGCAGCTGACCTTCAGTGAGGTCTCAATTCTTTTCAGTGCCTCCTCTGGTAGCTGAACATTGCTTTGGAGAACATTTACTCTTCGGTGCTGTTGTAGTTGCAGCAGTTACAGTGCACATGTCTTGAGACACATTATCACAGCAGTTTCAATGAGAAGCTGGGAAAATCAACAAAACCAGGAGCAACTTTTCCATTTACAATAAGAGCCTTAATTTTAGTACTTTTAGTACTTTATTTTTACTAACTTATAACAAATAAACGATTCTGCTTCATAAATATTCAGGTTTAATATTTATAAGCATAAACCTCTATAATTATTCCTTGTAAAACCATGATTTTTCTTCTGAGATCCACTTTCAGATGAAGTGTTATTAACAGTAATTGGCAAAATTCATCAATTTGCAATTTTGAAAAATAAAGGTTTTGTCTTCTCCTCTTTTCTCACTGAAGATCAATACAGAGTTTTACTACTTATATTTCCCTAAACACTCTTTGACTGTACTTTTCTTTAGATTTTAAGGCCAAAAAGGAACCATTGTGATGCCCCTGCATACCATGGACCATTCTTTCCTGTGCTAATAGTTTTTGTCAGCCCATGGCAACATTTCTCATTTGGTAAGATCTGATTCAAAATGGCCCACAGAAGATAATTGAAGGGTCGCACAAAAGGATTTCAAATTGTATTATTAACCTAATATTACTAATACCAAAGAGAGGATATTAACAAAAAAATCTCACCCAAACTACATGTTGATTTTATAGTCTTGTGATTAGCATCAGTGACCAAATTTTTAATTTCTATCATGAACATAAGAAGATTAGGTCTGTTTTAAATTTGAATAGCCAAACAATAAAACTCCCACAAACACTCTAACGCTCAATCTGAAAAGATCAAGAAATGTTTATGCAAGCCCATGTGTTTTAGCAAGGCTTTCAAAGCTTAGACACTCCCTGTTCAAGTATGTTCATTAATATTAAGCTTTTAGGATGTGCAGATTTCACCTTCATTACAGAGTTTGAAAATAGAAAATGCCTAAAATGTGATTTTAAGGATCTCCTAAGTGCAAAGTTGCATTTAGATGCTCTCAGTTAGCTCAATAGCATTCTTCACTGACGAGGCATGAAGATGCTCTGACCCATTTCTGCTGGTTCCCAGTTTTGGTATTTATAGATGCTTCTGCTCAGTTTTTATCTTACTGTAGAGGAGCCTCTTTTGCAACACTACTTCTGTAATTCATCAGAGTTTAGTTTTGTCCTTTCTCAAATATCTCCATAAAAATACTGTTAAGAAAAAACAATTGCCTGCTGATGGCTAAGTTCAATATTAAGTCTGAACTGAAACCATATTTTTGTAACTATATTTTTAAAAATGAGACTCATCTGTTCATAATGGTACTGCTGATAGAACTTTCACAACTGCAGTGGTGGAAAAGCTGTTATGGGATAATACATATAAAATATTCTTCAGATAAATAAAAGATTAACTTCTCTGTGTGGGACTCTGTAGAATACAGATAAATGAAGTAATAAGAATGAACTGAACCTGAAGCACATTTTTTTTCCTTTAGCTTGCCTGATATAGAAAAAAATACTACAGATCAAAAGAAAGGAGAATCAATAGGATTAGTTTCAAGAACACTGCAGTGTGTTTCTGATAATCCTCTCAGATAAACTGTTACTTTTTCAACCCTTTTCAACCAGACTTTGCCTCCCATTTTGTGCCATTAGCCATGCTGGTCCAGTGCTGCTCGCGTTACTTGCAGGAGTACTCTACATATCCCTTTTAAATGATGCCCGAATGGATTATCTGGACAATTTCCTATTGAAGGCAGTGAGTAACCACTGAGTGCTGAGGTAATATAATTTCAATGAAAGAGTTCCATCTGAAATGTCAGATAATAGTCAAACTAGATAATGGAAATGGAATCCAGCCATATCCCTTTGTGAGATGGCAGTTAAATGTGAAATAAAAGCCACTCATCCTTTCTACTCCCTAAATCACATCAGTTGAAACAAAGCAGAAATTGCCAATGCTGAAATTGGGGTGAAGGCATAGATTTGGGGCAGTAGGTAAGTGACAGCAAGTTGGGTGGTGTGATACCTTATATCACATATATATATTATGAAGGGAATATGGATTGGTTCTCTCACTGATGTAGAGTATGGGGACTGTTCAGCAGTCTGGAAAGTATTGGTCCCCATATTTATTTAGTAGTTTAATGGTTTTAACCATGGCCAATGAATAAAAGTTTCAATCTCTGGCCTCCATTTTTTGCTTGGAGTGGAGGGCAAATAAGCAGGGTCAAACCCACATCTCTGACCTCCAGAGGGAGTTCCCTAAGTGTCTGGTTATGGAGTGAAAAACAGAGCTGAAGATGCTTTTTTCTCTTTCCAGTGAGGAGCACAAATTCCACAGGAGAGAGGAGAGAGCTAGCAGAAGTCTTCCTAACATAGGGCTGTGGTTAGGACACAGCTTGGGAAGTTCTGGATGCTGAAGTCAGCCATTTCAGGTGCTGGAAAACATTAATGGATCCCTCTTTGAGGAAAGCATCCAGGTCAGAAACTGCAACTGAAAGTGAGGTTATGACAGAAAAATTTGTGAGTCACCAAATTATAATAATAAGAGGACACATCACCTCTCTTCTTCATCCAAGTATCTGCCTAGGTGCCTAAATTTCTTGGTGTGAGGCCTGCCAAAGAAATTATATAGGAGAACATCTGCACTGAGAGATGGTCCAAAGATAGATGCAGAGCTGCAGAGATGGGACAGTTCAGGGCACTTGCAGAACTAAAGAAGAATAATGAGTCCTCTGGAGGCTGCAGGGTCATCTTGGGTGTCTTCAGGAATAGGGACTTTTGAGTAGAGGGGAAGGATGGGAAAGGAAGGAAGATTTGTGATTCACATCTTGCAATTTAGGTATCTGAAAGCTGCCTAAGTGCTAGTTTGGCTCCCAACCCAAGCTCTGCTCTGAATAGCAATCATGTCTGAAAGCTTAACACTGTAGAGCAAGTCCTGGGATGACAAGAAATGAGGTCTGTGGAGTCTGGAAGCCAGACCAACATTTCAGGGCAGAAGACAGTGTTAGGGGTGCAGTGATGAAGGCTTTGATGGTACTCAGATGAGCAGGCACAAAGAGTATGTGACAGGCAGCACTGTTGAGGCTGCGGTTTTCAAGCTGAGAATTCATTTTGGCAGCAAAGGAACTAACTAACTAACTAGGAAGAAACACACTTTTCAATGTTTCCAATGAGATTGGGAAAACAGAACAATATTTTGTAAAGTTTTTGCTCTGGTAGGGAAGAGGAGAAAAAAATGGCTCATAACTATACTAACATTATTGTTACCTGGTACAATCTGTCCATTGTTAACACAGATATTTGGAGAGAACATAGATGGCAAATCCAGACATCATTTTGTAAGAGCCATTAAAAACCTAGTCAGATAAAACAATGAAAAATTAATCTGATTAGATTAAAAAAGTAAGGTGATGACTAACATTAAAATGAATATGCATGCAGACATCTTCCTGGGTGGAAGGGAAAGGTTCTGCCTTGCAAGCTGATCTTGCCTTGAAAACAACAGGATGACTCGGATAATTCCCTGGCTAATGAGACAAAGTGGTCAAGGGAGCAGTGAGGGGCTCTGTGATCAGGATAAACTCAGACCTATTAGGATAACCTTCTGCCCTCAACATATTTTTAAGCACAGAAGCCCTATTTTGACAACTCACTGCATGATTACCAACCTTGCAAAGAGCTCACTTGCATCTTAGAGCCCATTGATTGGGCTGGTATCCACACACCCACCAGTGCATCACCAGCTTCTGGAGCCCAAGGGGTCCATTCAGTACCATCAATAGTGACTTGAAGTGCCTCTGGTTCACCATTTTATGGGTCACATGTAAACAAGTGCAGGAAAGATTAAACTGATCGGACAATAACTAGGAGTAGGCCTTTGATGATTCCTTAGGTTTCTTCCAACTCCGTACATGGGATTCTGTGATACCTTTAAACAGAGTTGTGCTAAAAATTCATACATGGGTTTGCTTAGAAAAGTAAGCCAGGCATTTCAATATGCACCAAATGAAATTGCTCCCCCTTATAGCTCCTTGGGGAAGATTTCAGTGAGATAGAGGGGGTTTCTGCTGCAGGAGTCACTGGTGGCTGGAAGGTTCCTACAGAGCATGCAAAATCCCACTCAGTCCCTTTTTGTTTAAAAAGCAGTGTTTCAAAGGTTAATGCTCTGTCAGATCCTCCAGCTTGAGTCAAACAGTCTTGAAATCAGGATTAAAAAATGGCTGTAGATGAATGGAAGCAGAACTTTACATCAGAGCTTTACGAACTTTACTCTCTAACACTTGGGTATTCTTAGCAAACTAATTGCCATTTGCTCAGAAAGCAGGAAGTTCAGAAAATGAGAAGCACTAATCACAAGAAATTGATTTTAATGCATCTAAAAATAAAAGGCACTGTACTTTCAGATACAGCTGCAGAGAAACTGATTCATTGCAGTTAATATAAAACTGAAATTCTGAATTAATTCCTGAGGGAAAATGTAGCTAAGGAGCTAAGGCAGGATCACCACCTCTCTACTTCAGTACTCCAAGGTGATGGCATTCCTGTAGCACTGATGTTCTGCAACAAGCTGTGCTGTGTTTTGTTGATGGATTTTGTGTACATATGTATTCCTCCAACTGAGAGGAACTTAGCTATTCAAGCTGCCCTCAGTTTATTACACTTTCCCTTTCCAACAAAGGAGAGATGTTAAGTCCACTGCCTCCCTGTCAAGTGTCATGACATACAATTACATACTAATTTTGAGCAGAAGGTTCTTAGAAACCTTTTTAGCTCCACCAACTGATGAAACAATGAAAGGTCTTATTGATGTCAGCATTGTGTGATTTTCTTCTCCCTCTGAAATCTTCCATATCAGCATGTTAATTCTCATTACTCACTCAGAACAGTCAAGAAACACCTTGTACAAAAAATACAGGAAAATTCTCAAGATTCTCAGGTTAATCACTCAAAAATTAATGGATTATAGATTTAAGATAATCTGAGTAAATTCTTGCAATATGACACAGCTATATGATTATTTCCTTTATCCCCTCTCTTGGGGGGTATTTATTTACCAACATTTGGGATACAAAATATAAAATAGATTTATAGGAAAATCTAGGTTAGAGTGGACCTCTGGAGGTCACCTGGACCCATCCTCTGCTCAAGCAAGTCAACTCCAAAGTTAAATCAGGTTGCTCAGGGTCTTGTGCAGTTGAGTTTTGGAAGCTTATGGAAATAATTCCCTTTGCTTCTCCCAGCATCTTCAGGAGAATCTCTGAAGCCCTGAAGCCCAATTTGAGAAAATTTGAAAAACTGAAGATATTTAAAAAGAATGGAGATTGCCACTGCAGGTAACATAATGAAATTCATCACTTTGGATTCTATCAGCAAACAATTAAATCTGAAAATATAACTCAGGACAGCCAACATGGACTCACAGAAGGCAAATCCAGTGAAAGGGTGTTACCTTTTTTTTTGATACAGCAGATTGTTACGGAGAAAACGACTAATTTTTGCAATATAATTATCTTCTACAGAACAGTATTTTTACACATTTTTTTACTGCAGCATAGTACTTTAACCAAAACGTTTGCATTACAGAACACATATCATATAAACAAAAGACATTTTGTCTGCAGTGGCAGATCCAAGAAAATTAACTGTTGATGAAAAGGTGTCCAATAGTCAGACAGTTGCTAACAGGTTATCAGTTCTTTATTTAAAGCTGTTCACATGACTGAGATGACATAAAATCACTGCTGGTGTGTTTGCAAATTTTAAAAAAATTGGCAAGGTAGTAAATAGTATGAATAAATTTCTGGTGTATAGGAATTGAAACTATTGAGTCAAGTATTTCAAGTTCCACAAAATGCATTTTAATTCAGTTAAGAGCAAGGTAATACAAGAATATCTACAGTTTGGAAGACTAGTTCAGAAAATATTGTTTCAGTATTGTTCAGATTGTCATCTCAGCCATGAGATGACCAAGGCAAGATACAATCTTACCTCACTCACAATAAAGCCTCTCAACATCTGAGCATTGTGGTCAGCTCCTTGACAGTGCAGGGACTGCAGATATCTGTAGGGGCTACCTTTCCTTTTCTTATTTGTTTCTTATTTCATTTCCTGTTCCTCAGAGGCTATGAGAATGGAAACATGCTTTCTTATTCATAGAGCTCTCTCCCTTTCTCTCTCTCTCTCTCTCTCTATATATTTGTGTTTATTTATATATTAATAAACTCTCACATTGAATAGTCTGGTCTGGGTTTAAGCTGCATGAAAACAAAGGCTAAAAGGTTGTGTCGCCTTACACACGTTACTTCCCTATCCCTGCAGGAAGATGGGACACTTCCTCAACATTACAACTTTGGATTCAGCACAATTTTTTGGTCCTCCACAGAGTATTCCCCTTGTGTGCATCAGTGCAAAGACCACTCTGACTATAGCAGTTTGACACCCTCTACTGCCAAAGACTAGTGGCTCATTCCTCACACTCCACTGCCAAATAGGATACATATTTGACATGGTAGAAAAAGCTTTAAAAAAAAAAAAAAAACCAAAACCCAAGCCAGCTAACAATGTATCCAGACATCTGCCGCTGTTCCTCCCCTGCTCTCGAAGCAGGGCACCCGGCTATAGGTTTTCAGCCGCAGGAAGGAACCACTGTATCCCCTGACACTGCTAGAGATGCAGCGGCTCACTCATGGGATCTTGCCCTGGACAGATCCCTATCAGGCTTGGGAAGGTCACGACGACGCAGCGGAGTGAAGGGAGGACTCTCTTTCTGGGTAGAAATCCAAGTTTATTCTCTAGTGCCAAAGGCACAGCGTCGGCAAGAACNAGTTCTCACCCCATGTTCTACTGCTGTCATTTGCCTGAAGACAGAGAGGTGATTGATCCCTGTAGTTCTTTTCCTTGTGGGATGCTGTGGGTTTTCAGGCTGTTCACCATAACATACCCAGCCCTTTGATGGGGTGGCTCTTCTCAGTTGTCATATCCTTTACTCCATGCTTGAGAGCCACTCCTGGATCTCACAACAAGGCACTGCTTGGCAGTAATTTATTGTCATGGTTTATATCACAGTGATTAAAGGAAGCTGTCATCTCTTGGCAGCCATGATTTGAATCTTGGGTTTAGCTGCCCAGGAAACAGTTTAGAACTGATGCTGATGTGTTTCTGTTTGCTTCCTTGTGAAACAGCTGTAATTTAATTGGTTCCTGTTGGAGCAGCAGGTGCTTTGGGTACAATTTGTATGGGTATGACTGTGTGTAATGATTGGTGACGCTAGTGTTACCCATTTCAGTGCTGGCTTTTTTAGAGTGTGGGGAGGTGGGTCTGAAAGAAGCAGAAAGGAAACTTTCAGAATCCAGTCTTGGAGAACTAAAGCCAATGCTGACATTTAACTTTGCATCATTTTCAAACCGGTCCAATTAAAGACCAAATCCTGTGCCTTCAAGTGCGTGCTAATTCTGGATGTCCAAATAGAAACACTGAGTTTGGCTATTTTAAGTCTTACTATGTTCTAATATATATATATA
>VXBC01007848.1:0-53738 GCA_013399945.1 Ploceus nigricollis | reverse complement strand
ATATATGAAAGTAAAATAAATGAAACCTTGAATGCTTTTGGATGGGCACTGCAAAATGGACATGGCAAAGATTAGTGAATTCCACAAAATTTGTGGCCTAATGACCTGATTTGAGGAAGTGCTTCAACTCTCATACATCTAAAAGCCTGTGGTTTTTCACACATAAATCTGGTAACAAGCAGCTTCAGGGTTGGCTTCAACTTATTACTACGTTAAACTCCAGACCATATAACAGCAATGCATGAAGATAAGAGTCACTGCAGGTGAAGTTCTGATATCAGTGAAGTCCTGCTCACTTTAGAAACCTTGAGAAAAGTAGATCAAATTTCAATACAGAAATTCTTTTTTTCACTATTTTGATTGTTACAAATGTTATTTGTTATGTGCATGAAGCACCTTGAGCTATTTCCATTGTTTTTCATAAGATACTTCTTCAGCACCAAAGAAAAGTATATTATAGTAAATTATATTCTGAGCTGAGTTCTTGTAACCACAGTTCCACGATTTTTCTATTAAATCCCCCTCTCTTTCCCCTTGGCTTCACCCTGCTCACTGTTGCTACAAAAGGAAGATCAGATCTGAAAATGTGTTTAAATGGGATTTGGATAATGCACTGCCAAAAGTTTGGCTGTGCTATGCTGATGATTATTTCATACTTTGACCCCTTCATCCAGAGCCATTATTCATATTTAGGGAAACATTTCAAGCCAAGCAGCTGTTCATGTTTGCCGTGTAGGAAAAGGAAGACCTTCACTTTCTTTAACCAGTCTACTGGTTATTTTTTTACTAGGGAGAGTAGTCTGAGAAAACACAGGTATATTTTTTTAACTTCAATTTTATACAAAACAAGTTTAATGTCCTATCCACAAATCAGTTTTGATTTATTCTAAGCATGCATAGAATGAGATGAATGTCTTCCACCTCAGTACCACAAGTTTAAATAAGCCATAAATCACTTTTTGTTGCAGTTTGGATATACAATAGGTCAAACTTTCTTAATGTTTGTGTCAGTCTGTCATAAAAGCACTAAAATATCTTGAACCTTTATACCCACTCCCTCCATCCAAAAATCTATATTTACTCAATAACCTTTTGTTCTTCTATTAGTTGCTCACCCTTGTGAGACAAAACATATGCAACATTTATTTTTAGCTTTGCCTTTGACAGTTCATAGTTTAATTCTCAAATGTTTAAATCAAGTCATGATGCCCATAGAAAACCTTAAACAGTGCAATAGTCAATCTACTGGATTTTTGGAGCTGAGCAATGAAAGTACAATTTGAATTTTTATAGTATTTGTCAAAGTAAAGTAATATTGATGCCTTTGTCCATTGAAATACAAATATATTCTTTCCAGAGTTTTGTTGCCTTATAATTTTTAGGAGATTTACTGAGTTAGGGAGCTGTGAAATAAAAATAAATGCCTGAGGTTACTACTGTTTACTTTGTCAACAAACTGATTTAACTGCATAAAACTTCCTCCATACATACCTCCAAAATAGTCCTGATTAATTGCTAGAGTTTGTAAGACTTTTTTTTTTTAATAAAAAATATTTTCTTTTGTACACTATCAATGTAATTAATACAAACATTTACTGCTTTGCTCCAAGGCTCTACCTATCATGTACCCCTAAACCACAAAACCTGTTTTTGACCTCAGCTGCATTTCTGTTAGATGAAGAATTGTGAACTTGGCCCTTAAGGCAGGTTTTTAGGATAAGGTAGTCATCAGACAGCACAATAATTCTGGCAATGTCTCTCTTTTGATAAAAAATCATAATTCTTTTGGTAAAAACAAAAATCTGGATTTATTTAATAAACAGCATACAAAAGACCAGCTCCCAATACACTTCAGGAATTTGAGGCTGGGAAGTCTCTGCCAGTCTAACATGTGGGAGACAGAAGGAGGAAACTCCACTGTTGATAGGTAGTAAACTTCCCCTTACTTCTTCTTCTGGAAGAAAGCTGTGTTTAATTATCTCAAAACTATGGATGGTCCAAGTAACTAGGAAGCAAGTCCTGAGGTCTATGCCTATGGAGATGGTGAATTTTTTTTCTTCTGATTGAGAAAAGTTCCACTGTAAGAATTTAAAACTGGAGATTTTGTCTGGCAAGTGCTGCACACTTTTTAAAGATCAAAATGTCATTCTTTATCTTGTTGGTAAGTTGTCATTTTGAAGTCATGCCCCTCTCCTCCCCCCACTCTGGGACTTCTTATACCACAATGCTTTCAGATCTTGCCTTCTGTCAGTGTCAACATCACAGTCCAGTCTTACAGTTTTCCAAGAAACTGAAACAAGTAGAATTTGATATTAATATAGCTCTATTTTAAGAAAACCAGGTAACTCTTTATTGTGAATAATAATTTTATATTTTAAAAAAAGTTGCAGAATACACTTTTTTACCCTTTGTCAAAATAGATTATTTTATAAGATACTTTTCTGTATTAAAACTTATTCCACGGTCTGTTTTAAAGTTGTGCTTGATTCTCTTTGAAGTGATGACAGGCCACCATGCACACAGAGAAATCTTATCCAGGATAAAATTCATCTTTAATATGAAGATTACTCTAATATATATTCCTAGAATTAAAGAACAAATAAATAAATTATCCATACAGTACATGTATGCAAAAGAGATTAGGCTTTTTTTTCAATAAATGCAATCAATTTGTTAGTATCTGTCACTTATTCATATGTAGGATAAAAAAAAAGTAGCAAAATCATTTACTCTATTATGTCATTTCATTACACTGAATTATAAAACATCCTGTGCAAGTTTTGGAATACCAACTAACATTGCATAATACCTTAATTACTTTTCAGAGAACATGGTACATTTCAATTCAATAAACAAAAATCATTTTGGCCCCATGCAAGGTCACAAAAGACCTAAAAAATTGATTTCAGGATAGCTCAGACAGATTTATTGAATCTGGCCCTCAGGAATATATCTGTCATTGTTAAGGCAATAGCAGGGTCATGGTGTTGCTTGTGTAAAACAAGCATGGGTAAAACAATCTCTTCTCAGAGGTACAGCTAATATTCATCATGCTTCTGGTGGCACTTCAAATGTACCAGAAGCTTTCCAAAACCAGAAAGGAATAATTTCTGTTGCTGGACAGCTTCTTGCTGAAGTTCACTGAAATAGGGCAGAGCTAAGGGGAGAGGGAAAAAGAGGAAGCCTAACTGAGAAACAGAGTTGAGCAAACCTGTATCTTGTGGGTCCAGCTGTCTTCCAGGCAGGAAAAGCATGTTCTCACGTGTACTGCAAGAAACTACCCAAGAAGAGCTCAGAGTTGCTTACGTGAGATCCAAGAGCATAAATTAACTTGTGATTTCTCATCAGGCGTAAAATCCATAAAACCTGTTGAAATCTCTAGTAGGATCTGTCCTTGGAAGTAATCAGTACTTGACTACATGTGGCCCTGAGTGATATGGTCTAATACCAAAGGTGGATCTGACCTTGAGTACTGCAAGGATTGGACCAGATGATCTGAAGTGATACCTCTGCATCTTAAATTATTGTGTGATTCTGTAAAAGAGGTAAGATAGCTTTATTTCTTCAGCTGATCTCAACACAAGGTCACCAGGCCCCTGTTCAGTGCCCGGACACCTCCATTACCTGTTGCAGGCTGGTGCCTCCAGCAGCAAAGGTGGGTGCACTCTGCTCACCCCCTTGAGCAGCCACGATGGCACAGGGATGCAAAGATGCCAGGAGCATTCCCTCTTGTCGGGCTTGTTGGTGAGGAAGAAGTGACGCAGGAGAGCAGGGGAGACCCACTCAGCTGAGGATTCCTTGCAGGCATCGCTGCAGGGACAGCTTTCCTCTGCTCTGTGCTGACAAAGCGTAGATTGAACAGCTCCGCTGCTTTCAGCTCAGTCAGGGGCTAGATCAGGAATTGTTTAAGACTCCACAGCTTTACCAGCCATCTGGGTTCCACCAAAAAGCTTCTCCGAGGGCCCAGCCAGTGTCAGCACAGCGGTGTCTCTGTGCTGCCAGCGCGGCCCCGGCCCCGGCCCTCGGCGCGCGGAGGTTCCGAGGGACAGGCCCCGCTCCGGGCACGGAGCAGCGGCCGCGGCTCCACGGGGAGCACACCGAGTCCTCAGAGGCACCACAGCAGCACGGAAAGGGCAATCGTCTCACGGGGGCGGAGAGCAAAGGCTCCCGTCTGCTGGATCCTGACCTGACTGTGCCGAGGAACAGCCTGGCTCTGATAATCGGGGGAGAAGCTGCGGTACGCTGCACCTGGCTGCCAGTACAAATTCCTCCTGCCGCCTCTGCCCGTCCTGCCACAGCCAGTCTAGACAGGGACAGGGACACCTTCACATGAGCATGGCTTGTAGCTGCCTTTAAATGAGCAAATCGGCACACCAGCAGTGGTGTGGAGTGTGATCTACAGAAAAGGAAACTGAGGCGGGTCACTGATAATACTGATTTACAAAGGGGAGATTAATGCCTGAATCTGGTCTCTTTCCAGGCAAGCCCTAGAGTTACTTGGAAGCACAGATGTGCAAAATAAAAATTATAAAGAGAGGGATTCTAGGAAGAATACAAATTTTCTTTTATTTCCACTCCAATTAAAAAACATATCAATTTTTAACAATTTGTTGGACTTCAGGCTAAGTGATACGTCTAGAAAACCTGCGCATTACTGATCCTGTGAGATACAGACAGGCTGAGTTCATCTTTGAATGGGTGCCCAGCTGTGTGCATGACTTTGAGGTATAACAGAAACAAGATTAGGCAATTTTCTTCAAACCAGTTTCCTCACTGGCAAAATATTCCTTTAGGTCATAAAGTACTTATTTACTCAGTCAATACTATGACAGTGAGATTTACAACTATGTCATTAATAACGCTGATTGACAAAGAACTTCCTCAAAATTCTTTCAACTCCAGACAAACATGATTTATCAACAAAAGCGTACAATTATAGATTTGCAGCCAAACACATGAGTTTGGAGCAGCCGTGGGTAGGGAAAGGGGGAGGAGTGCACAAAAAACAACACCTGACTTTTTTTTTCCCCTATGATCAGTGTTTGAGGCTGACTCATTTGTTTTGAATAGTTGCTTACTTGTTTCATTGGTTGCTGAGGGTTCTTTTGATCTCTTAGAGGATGAATTGGAAAGGGGCTCCTCCTCTGGAGAACTTGCACAATTCTTTACACTCAAATGGGCTTATGATAAACACATTATTTTGTCCATAGTGAATGAGCTAGGTGATAGTTCTCCTTGGATTTGGTTAAGGAGCATCTTAATAATTTTCCCTGTTGTCTGAATGCATTCACTCCACATCTATCTTGCAGGAATTGTGAGGGCAAAAAGGAGACCTTGGTGGAGATCAGTGCAGTTGCTTCAGTGTTCCTTTTATTGAAGCTATTTTGTATTTAATGAGTCTCTTCTGCTTGTGCCTCATAATAGCGGTAGGATTTTTTATTTATTGGTACAAATGACACTTGGTCTTCTTTTTTAATAAAACAATTTTCCATCATAAAATGACCATGCATCCAAGGAGAAAGTTTTTTGGGTCCCAGTTAATTTAGAGAATTTATTCTCAGGTAAAGAAGGCCTAAGAAACACATTTCTTCTCTCATTTCAAATACAAAGTTTTTACATTTTTTATTTGTCATTATTCTGATTTAGTTTTTAATTTTATATCATATTTAGGTGTCTTGTACACTGTACTTCTGCCATATAATTCTGACACAAATTATAAGTAAACATAGAATGCAATTTACATTTTCTGTCTATCTTTAATATTAGATTCTTTAGCAATTATCTGCAGCTGCTGAATCTACTAGTTTCTTTTACTCTGCAGGTTTATGCTGTATCTTCAAGTATTTTCTTACTAGCCTAATTCCAGCAGATGAACATTAAAAAACCCCATTTCCTCTAAAGGCAGCACCTGGATTTTCCATATAGTCAGTGCAGAGAAGGAGTTACTTAGACCTCCACTTGGAGTTCTTGTGTGCCTTTCTTTAGTGCCTCACGTGAAGAAAAACAAGATTTTGGAGAGGGGTAATTTTTTTAATGGGACCAACTGCAGCAGCATTCAGAAGCCCCAGCTCCTTTCTCGATCACGTATAAACAGGGAGCTTGGCTTTTAACTTTGGAGGAGAATTACCTCATTAAAGAAGTACAGTTTAAATGCAATCTGAATTTAACAGCCAAATCTTGGCTGGTGGCTGCAGTAAAAACCTTGAAAACCTCTTCTGAACATGCACAGGAACAAAAAGAAAGGCACTTGGACTTTTAAAAAAAATCCCAAGGTTGTGCCAGCCTCATGATTTTGAGAGTCTGTCTCCTGCTGTTTGACCGTCTGGATTTGACAATGATACAAAAACTGCTCAGCCAGGTGATTGTGTCCACCTGGGATCTTTTCCTTCAGCTTTGCTTCTAGTAAAGCCTGCCCTGTCTGCTGCAGGACTCTCAAGAAAGAGGGGCTTCTTCACACCCTGCAGAGCCTGTGCCACCATCCAGTACTGCAGCTCTGGCAAGCAGCTGGGCCATGCTGATTAACATCTTGGATAGGGCAGTTAGAGTGCTGCAGGACCTGCAGCTCATCCCTGGCTCTGGAACAGCAGTGCAGGTGTTTGGGAGATGAGCTGCTCCAGGGCTGCAGCACCCTCCCTACTCAGCAGTGTGGGGGACAAGGGTGAGGGCCCTCTCCTGAGCCATGGAGACAGATGGAGTGAAGCCAGTCGCATGCATCTGGTTGACATGTGAAGCAGGAGGGTCAAGCAGGGAGCACAGGCAGCGAGGAGGGGGACACAGGAGAAGAAAGTCATTGCACTGCAGCGACAGAGCTGGCCTTTGCTGGCACAAGGGAGTTGTGTGTGATACAGTCAGAGTGGCACCTACTCCATGTAGTGGCTGTGTAGCGCATTCACATGGAGGAACAATTATCCAAACAACAATTTACCTTGAGGAACAATTATCTGTCCATGTTTGAAGCCCCCCGCTATGGATTGTGATGCACCAGCCCCAAAAAGCCATGGAATAAGTAGTTAAGCTACACTGGCTTAGGGTAGAAAACAGATGTGAGAAGGAGAACAAGAAATATCCAGAGTGATCTACCTAAAGGTAGGGTAGAGATGAGGAGTGGGACACAGCTCTTCTAATGGTGTTTAATGGTAATATTCTCTGAAAAATAAAATAGAAGAATTAAGCTGAGCTGCATTGCCTCTGTCTCCTCCTGTCTTCTTCTCTTTTCTGCTGTGCACATATTAAGGCACTGAGAATATTAACTGCACCACAGAGGTGATACTGAGCTAATAACTGTACCAATACTGATACATGTAAGAAAACCAGATGTAAGTCACCAGCATAACTGCATAGGCTCAGGTGAGCTCCTGGCGTGCTATTCTGCACAGAGACACCCACACCTATTTATTTGAGTTAGAGTTTGTAAACATGAATAGCTACAGATTTATCAGACTTGGTTGCTGACTGATGGGCTGGAAAAAGGCTGGTGTGGCCAGGGCATTCCCAGGCAGGCATAGCCAGGGCACCTCACTCTCCCAGCACCCACACTGAAGCCAGTGGCAATGTTGTGGGAGATCCACTAGATGTAGATACAGCGTTAAGACTGTCACTGATACAGGAAAACTGGAATCTGTCTTCTAAGGAAAATTACCTTTCAGTGCCATGAGAGGGGGCAGGTGCTTCTAAACAGAAACTAAAAACCTTTTAAGGATTACACTGATCTTAGGTTTCATAATAACAAGAAATGTGTTGGCTAAGGATCTTCTAATAATGTCTTATTTATTCAATCTGTTTTTTTGAAAAAGCCTCCTTTGCTCTGTTGCATTATGGCTAAGCGTTACCAAACGCCACAATATCCTCTTAAGACTGCCCTCATTTACCCTCCAAAGCCCCTGTCCCCTTTGCAGCAGGGTCTCTGAGATTTGTCAGCTCACCAGGGCAGCGCTGGTGGCAGCTCATGCTGTGGGAAGCATTAGTGTACTCTTGAGGGATAGCAAAATACTGAGAAATAAAGGGTAGGTAAATAATGCTTCAGCCCTAAGCTAATGAGGCTCTTTTTTGGAATGCAGATGAGGAATTCATCAAAAGAAGGCTAATGAAAATTTCTAAATGTTTAAATCATCTAAATGGTGCATGAGAAACTGCCTGGTTATCCTCTGTCCTGGGCAATAGTGCAGAGCATCAGCTAATGTAAATCCATCACAGCAAGATATA
The DNA here is from genome assembly GCA_013399945.1 of Ploceus nigricollis. Classification (NCBI taxonomy): domain Eukaryota; kingdom Metazoa; phylum Chordata; class Aves; order Passeriformes; family Ploceidae; genus Ploceus; species Ploceus nigricollis. The sequence continues at coordinate 45,536 of VXBC01007848.1, read as the reverse complement.
GCAGTACTAGACCATTCATGAGGCTGGCATGGTCAAGGAAAACTCCCTGTAGAAAGAGCAGCCTGCTTGCAGTGGGACAGGTAAAAGGAATGAAAGGTTATTGCCAAGAGCTTGTTAGAGACAGGTCCCGTCTCTCCATCAGAAAGGTACTCATTGTTCATACTCTCCATTCATTTTCCAATGTGATACAAAGTTAGGATAGCAAGTTTACCCTGCAGCACTTTCCCAGTGTTGAAGAGTAGCAGAAAAAAATGTCTAGAGAGGAATAAGAAAATAAAATCATTAGCCAACTGATAATCTTCTTATAGATAAGAGAATAGCAAAGAGGAAAAGCTACCTGCAGGCTAATGGTGCTTGCAAAGAATTGAGCCCTCAGGAAGGCTCAAAATGAAGAAAACTGGTAATTTTCAAAGACAAACATCAGATGCAATGGATAACAACATGTCAACAAAAAAAAAAAAAGAGAAAGAAATTTAAAAATAATTAGATAAATAACAATTGAAGGACATTTTGAGTTTTTCCTTATCCATGTCTACACCTGGTGCCAAGGGTAGTCCCCATCCTGATCCTCTACACAGGTATCACAGTATCCCCACCAACAGCTCACAAGGCCAGGAGGCAGGTTTGAGCAGTGGCCCTCCAATTATCCAGTGTTTGGATGTGACTGGTGAATGTTAACATGTTTCCAGGTGGGGTTTTGGTATATGCCAGATAAAATTTTCCCAAATCCTTCTTGAGAAAGGTTTTTGGAGAGGCCACATGTGAGGCCCAATTCCCAGCAGACAGGATGGCTGTGATTGCATCAGGCTGGCTCCTTCTGCTCTGTCCTTGAGTTTAAACTGGGATTTGCACCCACAAATGCCTCCACATGCCAGCACTACCCTGCAGGTGTTGCAAACTAACCACCACCCTCCTACCACAGGAAAAAATGTAGCTGACAAAACAGTCACATTTTTTCAGGCACTTTGAGCTGAAAAAACCCCAACTTTCCAGAGTATAATAATGATGGCACAGGAACCCAAGACGAGGTGCTGAGGAGATGCAGGTCAAGAGCTGTGTAGAGTGCTTGAGCTACTTCCCAATCTCCAAGCCAACGACCACCGACCAGTTTCCTAACTTGTTTTAATTTGCTGGGCAGAGCCTTAAATCCCAATGAGGAAGTATACAGTTGCTCTGTAAATCTCCTGCTGGAAATAAAGAGATGCACATGAAAAAATTGGGCTCTATGTCACAGACTACACGGCAGGGAAAAAAAGCCGGGATTTGGGTATTATAAGAAAGGTCTCGCTGAGGTTGATTGGGGTGGAGCTGCCTCACCAACACTGAGCAATGTACAAGCAGCTGCCTGGCAGCAGCTCAAGTCAAAGTATGGAAACTGGCCCTCATACCTCAGGGCCAGGCTCTGCACTGCACAGGCTGAAGGTTCTCTGAGACACATGAGCCACAAAAGACAGTTGGCTCTTTCTCAGTAAATTGCTTTGGCAAGAGGCACTTTTTCCCAAAACAAAATTCCTTGCAACAAAATAATAATAATATTTTTCTTATTTTGTAAAAGGGTTGAGCTGCTTAATTGTTTCTCATCCAATATTTTGACATAGTTACCACAATAGCGACTAAAATGCTTACCTGCTAAAATCTCAGTCAGTCTCTGATAAATCAGTGGAAAAGACATTGAGACACTATGACAATACTTCACAAGAAAGCACAAATAATTATACACACAATAAAGCTAATTTAAGACAAATCAGAGAATTTAATTTGTTTTTAAGTGTTTGGAATTTTAAGACTTTGCTCCTAACAACAATGTTGTTTTTCAGCCAGCTTTTCTCAGATGTGCTTTCAGGAGTTATCCACATGCTTAGTGTTTGCTGTTGCCTTCGAAGATTGTAATCTCATTCAGGCAAAGACTCATCTTCTCCCATGTTTGCAAAGCACTTGCACAACTCTGAATGTCATCGGAGTTAAAAGCAACAGCCCCATCGACAGAAAGATCAAGCAGATGATAAAAAGAAAAAAAAAGTCTTTACATGACATTTGAGTGAAAACATGCTTCCAGAAAGGAAAGAGAAAGATAGATAGTATAATCCAAGATTCACACAGTGATCCAATTTAGTGTCTTGGGGACACTAAATTGTATGGGGAGAAGCACATAAGCACTGTGCCCACATCTGTGCCTGTGTGGCAGCACTGTGAGTGCACAGCCTGCTTAGTGTGGGCACACAGCCCCAGGCAGGTGGCTGAGAATGCCCACCATGGACTCTTCAAATGACTAACATTACCTAGACCCCCCCCACTGCGGGGTTTTTTTCCTCTCTCTGCCTGTGCTCAGCTGTTTACTGCCTCAATATCATGTATTGCTCACTGGAAAAAAACACAAGCAAAAAGAAAGAGATTGCCTATTATAATGTACTTACTGAAGGAGGGTTTGACCTGTATGTGAACTGAAGGGAGCGGAGGCTAAGGAAAGGACATTCACATACACACAACCTACATCTGGGACATTTGTGAAGCTGTCTGAATCTTTTCTGAAATATTATAGGGGTTCCAAAGTTAAAAATGTTAAAACACTGGTAACAAGGAACATTTATATGGCTTGGTGCAGTGTCATGTATCAAAGACCTAGCCAAGAAGTCCTAAGGTATATAAATGCCATACTTCACTTGGATTAATATAACCTCTGTCTCACAGGGGTTAAAAGGCAGTTTAGGTATCTTGGTACACTGCTGCAATATGCTGGGCAGACATAAAGTGCTGTTTAAAAGGGGAAGGATTGGATGAAGAACGCTTTTTTTACTCGAGGTCAGAAAAATACCTGTGGTGGAGACAGTCTCCCAACATTACCTCAATGAGCCATGCACTCACACCCCCCATCTCCCCTGTGTGTGTGTGTAACATGCAGAGGGAGGAGAGGGGTCAGCAAAGCACCCAGCAAAGGGGAAGAATACATTAATACCTGCTCTGCAAATTAAACAATGGGTACTGGAAAACAACGCCTACAATTTGGTGACAATCTCCTCAAGTCTCTGAATGCCTTCACAGCCATCATCCCTAGCCTGACCTTTTAAACCTGATAGTAATCAGGCAGAAGAGCTCAGTTTTTTACTTCATGTTGTTAATGAGGTCAAGCACATACAGATCCCTCCTACCCCTCCTGATCATTTGTCAGATATATATATATGTCTTATCCTTTACCCAGAGCAGAAAGCATCCAAATGTCATTAAAGCCTGCCCTTACTGTCCGGGGACAACTGTTTAATAGAGCAGGTCACAAGGGCAAAGGGAGCTTTTAGACATTGCCAGGTGAACCACTGAAACAGCACCAACTGGCAGGAGACGAATTTCAACTCGTGGTGTAAGATGCACAGAATGGGATATAGTTACTGCACTACTGAGACAAAGAGGACAAATATAAGAGATAAAACTAATGCTTTCAGCAGAAATTATGGAGCAAAAGACCAGAGGTCCTTTGGCTGGGGCCACCAGGACGAGCGTTTTGCAGCTGGTGGGTGCAGTGTTCCCCAACCCCTGATTCATGGCAAGGACCCAGGGTTAAAAAAAGCTTGTGGAGGTGAGACTACAAACAATTTCCAGCTTGCTTTCTACCCCACCATGCCATGGCCTTCTCACCCAAGGAGCTGCATTGCTTCATGCAATGCTATTTGAATGTGCATTCATACTCCCAAGTTCAATAGGCTGACAGGAACAACCTATCTTTGGACTGAAGGTTTTTTTATTTGTTGGAAATGTCACAGTGCTGTTCTGAGTGCAGCTGCCTTTCAAAAGTACAAACTCTTGAGTGCAAAGGACTGGATTATATCCACTGCAACCTGTCATTGCTAAGTGCAGATGACCTCTTTCACTCACTCTAATTCCAAAACACACATACTGTTGTGCAGTACTAAATACTTTTTTGGCACAGAGTGTGTAACAGATATGGTATATAAATTAAAAAAAAAAAAAACAATCAAACACTCATTCAGCTCTTCCTGGAGAGGTTTAGCATGTGATCAGTCTGTCACATGTCAGTTATTCAAAATGAACTCAACTAATGTGTGCTAAGGTGGAACAAAAATTACTTGATGCAGGGGCCTCACCGAGTCATGACTGAAATCTGTAGCAGTCACAGTACGGAGGAGATGCCATTTCAGTCTCCTTTTCAGCATGTCCATGTACAGACAGATGGAACTTCACAGGCTTTCCACAAGCACTGGGACGTTCCCTTCCCACCTTCTGACAGTCTCTGCTTCTTCTTCTTCCCTGACATGTAATCCTCTTCGTTATTCTTCACTCTCCATTATTTTTTCCCTTCCCTGCCTGACCTCTGCCTCCATGCTTTGCTCTCCTGCTGAGCCCCTGCTTCCATGATCCCTGCTGTGTGTAGCAGATGGAAGAACAATGGGTGGGAAAACCCTACAAGCAGAGAGAAGTGACTGTGGACTGACTGCTAAGGAAAATGGAAGAGATCATCAGGTCTTGCAAGCTGCCTCTTTCACTTTAAGGAGAACTTTGGATCAAATAAAGACAGGATCTCCTGGGATTCTGTTTCCTAGGAATCTGTTTCCTCATGTATGTTGAAGACCCTGTTTTGTCACGCTGTAAAATATCCTGAATGATGCCAACCAGACATCAGTGGTGGGGATGGGAACCAGGGAGGCTGACACTGCTCTCCGTTTGTCACTGAGGTGGTGGGAATCACCAGGAATGGCCACCACTAAAAAAATATCATGAGAACAAAGCCCCCAGAACTGTGGTTCACCTTGCTCAGAAGTGCAGAGAACATATGGGTGGATATATAGAGAAAATAAATAAGATTTTAAATTGGAGTCATCATTCTTCTGCCAAAACCTTTGTGCCAAAACCTTTGTCTAATATATACTGCTTAATGTGTGTGCATTTTCCTTCGGAGGAATGTAGCCATATCCTTCTTAAAGTTTTCCTGCACAAAATGAAGGCATAATATGCAATACAGCAGGCTGAAGACATACTGAAGCTATTTACTACATTCTGCTTATGTAGATGGTGTTTGTTTAACCGTCTTTATTCACAATAATTAACTGTTGCCTTGCAATTGTCTTTAGCACAAAATAAAAGTTGTTCTGTACTTCTTTACCAATGTATTTTTAAGCCACTCAGTGCTTAATACAAGTTTGTAACCTGCAGGCTTAAGTCTTGTGGATACTCATACACATTAATTATTCATAAACTAAGGAACTGTAGCTATTAACATAAGTAAAACTACTTGAAAAAGAAAAGTAGCTCACACTTCAATTTTGTTCAGGAATTGACCTTAATTTGCTCTTCAGATCTAGACTGCCTTATTAGGAAGCTTTCTTGTATGTTTTTTTATTCATTTTATATAGGTAGGAAACAGACAAAAAAGGTCTCCAAATTCAATAAATCTTATAAGTTAGACTGAACTTTCATGACAGCTGTGGACAGCATCTTAAACCAAAGGGTTCCCCTGCCTCCCCCTCTGCCCCAGCATTTAATACTTTCTGTGTGACTGTGAGGAGGCAGACAAGATGACTCAAATGCCATTAATGTTTACAAGACGGGCCTGTGAAGCCTTAAATCAGTGAGGCTCAGCTGTCATCCTGTGCATTTGCATTTGTAGTGAAAAAGCAAATCCCTGATAATTCCTTGATTTTTCTTAAACAGAGAGAAAGCAGAGAATATTTTAAAGAGCAGTGAAACAGAACTCGGCTGTCGCATTCACAAAGTGCCATACATTCATCTTGCTGTTAAAACTGTAAGAAAAAAATCTTGTAAGAGCAAAGCTTTCCCTGCTTACAAAGTAAACAGTGAAATATAACTGGATTACCTGTCATATAAGGAATGTATCACTGATTTTTCAGGGTGTTCAGACATTTTTTTCCAGAAAACCTTCACCAGTTTCGCTGGATTCAAGTTGTAGCATAAGTAATGGTAAAGAGTTTTAGCCTAAGGTCCCTTTTACTTACTACATGCTAGAAAAATTTTAAAAAGGACTCTTACAAAGTTAAAAATTTGCCAGTTGCAGTTGCAACTTTCACATTTTAAAGTAAAAAATAAGCCAAAATAATTTTGAAGCTTTTTTGCTTTGTTTTGAGTCATCTGCCATCCTCTTACCATGTGAGGTGGCTGTAGCACCGCAGAGCAAGACTCACTGCAGTCACAGGTTGCAGCATGAAGACTCACTCCCTGCTCTCAGAACTGGCAGTTAATTAGAAGCCAGTTTATCATCCTTACCACAGGCTGTGAGCCCTCTGAATTTTTTATTATCTCCTCCCCTTAAGAGCACAAAACCCATAATTTTTTCCACACAAGCCACAGACCATGGGATTCAAGGAAAGGAAAGTAAATTTTGGACTTTGATCAATGTCTTTGATGCAGTTTAAGAAATTTCACAGATTGAGACACATTCCTGCATTTCCAATCCAAAACTCCCTTAGTTTCAGACAGGGAAAAGTTTTCCTCACTATCCCCTCTATCCATTGCCCCTCAGCTCAGGACACATTTTCAATGCAGAAGGTGCAGAACGGCCCAGCTCTCCATGGCTCTGGGCATGTGTAATTTTGCATCTTCACCTGGGTTGTGTCGGTGAAGCAGTGTCTGTATCATCTCCTTCAGATTAAGAAAACCAAATTATTTTTTCTCTGTGTTGTCTCAGGAAGCACTTGTAAACATTGCAGGACACAGGAATGCAGCCTGGTTTTCTTCTGTACCTTATCGAAATGTCCTGGCCACTAAGCTTTGACAACAGCTCCACTGCCACTGCCTGTCCTGCATCCCTGGCTGTGTGTCTGTCTGGCTCAGCAGGATGGATGGACAGGGCAGGTCTCTCCCTGGACACACTTTTTCATGTCAACATCTTCATTTTCTGGAAGCAGCATTTCCTCCAGGTTTAGCAGGCCCTACTGACCACTAACACCCAGTAAACTCTGCTAAATGTATCTTTGCTTACTTATAAGGTTTTGATTAAGGCTTTAGGAAAACAAATTTGGAAAGACTTAAAAGAAAACCTAAACAATGTACACAGAGACAAGTCTCTCTTAACATATTCCAAGGTAGCTAAGCCAAACCACTGCTCCTTAGATGCTGATGGATCTGGACAAACAAGGAAGCAGCTTTCCAGTGTCATCAGAATCTCGTATTGCCTTTTCAGTTCTTCAGGACTTTTTTTTCCTCTATAGTACACACTTGGCTTGATTCAAAGTGAAGGCACCTCTGAGATATCCACCTCAATACTTAATAATGTTTCAGAGGTTTTTTCCCTTTAATTCACATGGCCTGAAAATAATTATGCATGCAAAGCTAATCGCAATTTTGTGCTTGTGTTCTGCACAGCCTGTAGTACTGTCTCAGATTTTAGTACAGATTCACAGTCTTTTTTCAGTACTGTTAGGAGGATATAAAATTAACCAAGCCTTGGTCATTTCTCGCTCAAATTAACCAGCATCATTTTAAGCCTTTCTGGGATCATACCAAAACCTGGATCCCAAAGGAAAGAAGGTGTCCGTGGGGAAACCCTGATTCAGGCACCAAATCACTTATGATGATGGATGTACTTTCTACATCAGCTCAAAGGCATTTTATCGTGTACTATAAATGCATCCTCAACACCCAGCTCAGCTCGTTGGGAACATATTGCTGGAGCCAGCTAGGTCTGACGGTTAAGGAAGCACAGAGCTTGCAGCCAGGACTTACAGGTCCCTGGTACCCTGCCATCAGCTTGCTCTCTGCTTTTCTAGTGCAAAGCTGACCTCTTGAAGCTTCCTTCTCCCTTTGTGCTACACTCCCTTGTACTTCAGTCAGCACAGCTGCATGACAAGAACAAGTGGGGCAGCCTTGCAAAGCACAAACCTTGAATAAATAAACTGCAAGGAGAGAAACGCATCCTGACTGACTTCTTGCATCTCTTGACGAAAGCCGTACATCCTGGCAGCCCGTGTGTCTCACAGCTCCAGAGGGATTAGTGTGGTGTTTACCTGCTCTTTCCCAGGCTGAGCAAACGTTTGATCTTGCTAATGTGTACAGGAGTTTGTGACAGTTGCCATAGCACAACAGGAACCCTCCCTTCTCTCCTGTTGTTCGTAACCTTTGAAGACTAACCAGCCAAGCTTTCTGACAGCATCAAAAATGCAGCTCATTTTAAATTAACTTCCAGGGCAAAAAGGGCTGCTTTCAAAGCTTCAGTCACTGACTGAGTTGGATATTCTGCCATCAGCAAGCATCAGATGCCTTTTAGAGGAGGAAAGGCCTGTTCTTCTCCCAGAAAACAGGGAACTGGTTGGCTTTTGGGGATTTTTACAGAGGAAGAATCAGAAAGGTGTTACTGCTATTCCTACACCTGCACTGGAGAAACAGGGAAACACTTCCATCTCCCATAGGAATCCATTTGGATACTGTTGTCTATTATTTTGTGCATGGTATTTTAATACTTGTCTCCTGGTAGAGACTAATGTTCCATTGTGTCCCTGGGCACTTTGTGTAAAGAGATATTTCACCACAATAAAAGCAAGGTGCTGCCAAGAATTGCAGTGGGGGGTTGCAGAACAAAGCTGGGAAAGTTTCCTGGTGTATCACAGGTTGCCCTGTTGGTTGGGGTTGCCCTACAGCACCAACTATGCACTGTGTATGTCACAGCAAGGGCCCATAGCATTGCTGTCTGCACAATACTTCCTTTTCTTCATATTATCTTCACTATGCCCATCTTCTTTCATATGCTTGAATAGGCATATATTAAATAGGATTTATATGGGTTAGGGATCAGAACTAATACCAGCTGATGTGATGGGTCAGCAGTGAGTCATGTACCACCACTGAATGCCCTGCCCTACTCCACACCATCAACAGTGTCCAGTGTCTGGGTAGCACATTCAGTAAGTGAGAGCAGGTAGAAGCTTGGACAGCCTTCTGGGATTGTGTGGTGGGAGGTGAGCACTGCTTCACACACAGGTGCTGGCATGTCCAGTGTCAGAAAATTAGAACTAAGGAATGAAAAAGGCCTTTGCTACCATTTTCACTCTTTGTGAAGTGTCGATCATAAAAAACAAATAATGAAGAAAAAAAAAAAGGAAAACATCTCCATCTACTAGTTTCAGTAAACTGTGTGTGCTGTCATTTAAATAAAAGCTGAAAGAGGAAACAGAATTTTTCCAGAGTAATATCCTATGTTTTTAATGGCTCCGCTTATCTCAGTCTTATTTTGGCTTCGCACTGGTGGTGTAATGTCAAACACTAGCATCAGCATTTTAAATTTATCAGGTTCTGAGGACTATCTGTTGAAATAAACAGTCTATCCAAAGTGGCAACATTAAGAGCATTGATGAAGCCTCAAATAGAATTGGTCGGTGCTTTGCAGTGCTAAATTAAATAACAACAGAAAAATTCATGCTGTAGATGTTATGCCCCATGCAAGCAAACTGAATTCCCATAGCCTCATTTCAAGTCATAAAAGTCTGGTGAACAGAAAACAGCAAGGTAAGTCCCATTTCAGGTCTAAAAGTCATGTTCTGGTTTAACCCCTTGATCCTCATTTAAAATCCTGATATACTTTTTCTTAATTTGGGAGTGGAAAAAAAAGGAGGAGGGACAGAGACCAGAAGTGTTCTCAGTCTTTAATTTACCTACTTACATCATTGCTGCTTCTTCCCTGGGCTTGCACAATGAGGTTAAAAGCCTAAACAAGGAGGAAGCCAGATACTTACTCTGTTATTCTGTGATTTCTCCAGAGGTGACCGTGAGAGGTGAGGTGAGAGGTGAGATGAAGAGGCTTTGCTGAGCATTGATCAATGTCCTTGGTGAGTTGGAGAGTAAAACCTCTGGTGCACTTTTATTTTTAAGGTTAAACTTTTAATCAGCAGCATTATATCCATTTTTTCAGTCACACTGGAAGTGCATGCAGAGAAATTTCATGTTACAAATCAAGAAGTCATGCATTTTATTCACACAGGTAAAAGGAGAAGTAAGGTTCCCCCTTTTCTCCTGGACTCTTAGAGCTCTACCCTTCTTCAAGGAATTGCCAGTCCTACATGGCCACTGTATGCATGGTAATGTGCAGTTCATCTCACCTGGAATAACCAGAGGTATCCTATAAATTCTTTACCAAGCAGCAAGCACCCGAACTGCCCAAGCTGCCTTTTCACAAGCTGTCTTGTCACTTCCTGGAGCCCTGATACCTAAAGGACTTAATTTACTGTCTAAAAATGGCACAGTGATTTTGCAAAAGATACCTAGCAAGTTGCCACTATGGAAATCTGTATTCATATTCTTACAGCTGGTTCAGTAAGACTGCTCTGGCTTAAAACTGAAACTATCATACTATCTGTTTTCTAGAATGCTTGATTAGATTAGTTTCCTTTCTTATTTGTGAGACATTCACAAAGGACTCCTGTTTCCTCTCAGCCTGACTTTTGTCTAGGTGCCAGATAGCTTACACAAACTAACCTGTTTGTGAATGGTTGATTTTGACTGGCAAACGAAGCTGCCTGGCCTGTCTCCAAAGTGCTGCTTGGAGCCCTCTCACACAGGTCTCCTGTGACAATGAGCAAACAGCACACCCAGGTTCATGTGCGCCCTCGCAGACAAGGGCCAGTATCTCATTTCATGACTGCAGAGAGAACTTGCCACTTGGCCCTTCCAGTGCTACACAGGCTGTGCCAGTGTGGCCATTATGAAAGTACAGCTTGTACTTGCCAAAAAGGTTCTTCAGCTCCTTCTAAAATTAACTACAAATGCAAAATTTGTCTGCCTTTTCCAGCTTTGCCTTTTGCCAGCCTAAGTTTTTCTTAAAACGGAAGGATCAAATCCTCTCAGAGAAAACAGCCAAGAGACACTTCTGGTATAGACAGGGTTAGAAAACTCATTTATGAACAGACATTTGAAACTTGGCTGGATTTAATGAAGTGACATGTCAAAACAATAAATATTAAAAGAACACAAAGTTTGATAGTAGAAGAAAGTTTTTCATTAGAAAATATCAGAAAGCTCTTGTAGAGAAAGGACTCCTCTTGAACTCTATCAAAGTCTGTGTGTGAGGTCTGTGCATGACTATGAATTTAATTTATGGACTAAAGGGAGAAGATTGGTAGAGGATCTTGGAGACCCCAGCTATTGATCAGAAAGGAAAAAAAAAGAAGGAAGGGAGAGCAGAGAGGAAGCAGAATTGGGAGAAAGAATGATTCTTGCAAAAGTCATCAGATAGAAGGTATGGTTAATGAGTTTCCGTGTAGGAAACTAAGAGATATTGGTGAGAAACAACAGAGAAATTAATGTACAAGAAGTTAATGAAGTCCAGAAAATAAAATCTGGGAATTGGAACTTCTGTGCAGAATGTAAGAACAAATACTGTAGAGAAAACTAAACCACAATCAAATAGCAATCAAGATTTGATCTCTGTGATTGAAATAGTAGTGAGAAAAGAGAAATAAATAGCAGACTGCTGTAATCTCATCAGTAGTGGTGATGGCATAGAAAAAAATTCCTTAAGGTTACTAGAAAAGATATTAACAATAGAGGAAGATAAATATTACAAATAACAATGGAAGGTTTTTAGTTCCCAGACATCAATTAGACATGAAAATCAGATATCTAGTTTGATAGCCATGAAATTTGTTTGCAATTGAGAAACACATTCCTAAGCAAAGAAGGGTTTTGTATCTGGCCTTGTTAAAACATAATGCTACCATGAAAGTGGTGGCTGCAGAAGTCAGTCTTGCCTCATGTGGGGTTAAATAAACTAGAAGGATCAACAAAAAGAGCCCATATTAAAGATTATTCCAGAAGAGAAATCTGTAGGATACAGGAGGAGCGAATAAGTGAAGGCATAGGTGCTGAGGAGTTGAGGAAATTCAATGAGACTTGGATGTTGGACATAAAAAAAAGTGCTACTCAAATCTTCATACCAAAAAAAAGGAGAAAATTTTAAAGAAGGGTCCTAAAATTGTTTAGGTAAATAGCCACATAAAAATTGGGAATATGTAAAAACCTAAATACCAGGAAAAAAGACCTTTTACAAAATTCAAGATTACACATACACCTATTCTAAAAGCTGAATCTGTACCTCTGTATAGCTATTCTGCAGTGCCTATCCCTGTATTATTAAAAAATCTTTCACCCTTTCATCCCATAGATGGCAACTGTTGGACAGAGTTCACTTGCACTTCCAGAGATGGTGCTGGGGCACAACTTTGTTCTCAGCTTGCCCCAGCTGTCTTTAACCAAATGTGTTAATGTGTCCTTCTCCACCAGCCAAATGGAAAGAGAGCAACCAGAAGAGGTGCAGAACTCAACCTATCCATGAGCTCAGGTGGGACTAACTGGAACCATCCATGTTCCCTTTTATGTCCTTTCTCATCTTTGATCTGTTGCTGCCTTCTGGCTTTGCTATGTAATAAGGCTCCTACTGGTTTTAAATATTACAGGTTTCTGCTGCTCTTTCAACACTGCCCTGAAATTACTGAACAGAGGTACCACAGTAGCAATTTACGCAAATGGTGGAAGCGCAAGTTATAGCCCCCATTTTCTTTCATTTTCACTCATTGTTCAATAATTAATATATACTCAAGATTTCAAATTACTTTCAAGTTCTATGACTAATAGGGTGTGGAGCTGTAATTTACTTACATGAATGTTTCATTATTTCCTTTCCAGTGAATTTGGAGAAGGTATCACAAAACCTCAATTCCTTAGCATTGTAACAGGAATCCAATGACTGAGCTGAAATTTGACTCTAACTTAACATGTAAATTCTGACCATCAAAAAGAGGGAAAAGATCACATTGTAGTTTCACTTCTTCATTACCTTCCATTTACCAGGAGTGCTTCAGATGCATTTGGAGAAGGTCCCAGTGCAAAGAAGAGAAAAATAGGGCATGTAATATTCATTACAATGGATGTAGTCACTAGGAATGACTAATGGGCCCAGAGACACATGTTGGTCTTGATTTACAGATATCAACTGATGTACTGATATTTAGACAGAATAAGTACTGGGTATATAAGGGGCGGTATTAAGAAAGCACCCACTTAGACTCAATAAAAAAAGAAAAAGAAATGTTATGTATTAATATTTTATTCTCTGCCCTTAGGGCTGTAAGGTTGAAAACCATCCCTTAGGTTTTCTCCAGAAAAGCCCTATAATTTCTGTATTGTAGCATCTTAAAATTTACATACTTTCAAATGTTTTGTTTCCCTCCTATTCCCTGCTCACTCCTGAGACTGCCCTTCCTCTGCTTCCAAAGCTGCCAGGGCTCTTGCTCTCTCAGAAAACCATCTGAAACTCTTTGCTGACTTGTGCCTACCCACAGCACCATTAGCCCAGCTCCCTATCTGGGCCAGAGCACCTTCTAATGCTTGCCGAAGGGCTATGGCTGCCAGAATTTATGTTATCTGCAAACCTCTACATGCACACCGACAATTTACAGCCATCCTTCTTCACCAGCCAGTGCAAAAGCTCCCTCATTGCCCCAGCCCTTACCCTGGCACAAAACGCCCTGGATGGCAGCAGCCCACACAATGTCTTATCTCGTGGAGTTCTATGAAGACTAGCCACAACAAGTGAGCATGTTCCCCAGAACTGCTGCAATGAAAGGCAAATGTGGAGACCTGGGATATACAGCCCAGCTCCCAGGAAAGATTGCCTAATGAAGGGAGGAGATTGCCAGTATTGTTTTTTAAGAACAGGTTACACAAAAAAGCAACAGAACTGGCAGAGCCAGAGATAAATAAGCCTGCCTTTGGGCAGGGGGAGGCATTCAAAGACATGGTACATTCTCCTCTGCTTTCTATCATCTGCCTAGTTACACTGATTTTTGGCATATTTCTTAAGCCTTCTCTTTGTGCCCACACTAATTTGGATGATGAACCAGCAGAGAGGTGCTGGAACAGGAATCAGGATGAGCAGGGCATGTTTTCTCCTTCAGTGCTGCCTCACTGTTTGACCTTGAGCTTCTCACATCCTGCTGTATTCGCCAAGACTGTGCATCTACAAATAAAGCTCATAGTAATTCATCTGCGTCATAGAGCTAAAATTTTGGATTATAATCAATGTGGAAAGAAACATTTTTTTTTCTTCTTTCACTAAAAGATTAATCATATGAAGCAAGAAGAAAATAAATTCTAACTTATGTGAAGAATTACTGTGTCAGGATTTGAGGAACAGTCACAGAAATGTATGCTTATACTGCATAAAATCAAACCAGGCTTTACAATGCTTCTCATAATTCCTAATGGATACACCAATACATTGTCCCACATGTTTTACTTGTGTTGAAGTAACCTCCAAAAAACATCCCTGCAATTGTGGGGAGACTCACGAGAAGTAGTGAACAATCACCATTTCAATTAAGTTCACCTGCAGCTGCAGCTAAAACTTCTGAAAAGCACATTTTCTGGATTGAGGTCCTGGCCTCTCTCTCCTGACCTGTGCTGCTATCTTTCCCAAGTGAACACTCATTTTTCCCAAGGGAGCACAAGTGATTCCAACACCTCCTTAGTCTGAATTCCTGAGTATTCAGAATATGCAGAGAAATGAACCTTGGTAGTGCAGTAGCATTTTAAAGTGGTTGACTTTTCCCCATATTTATCATTATAAGGACTAAAATTCCTTTGAAAGGAATACAATTCCCCTTGGCCATTCATTCACACTAACTGTGGATTGTCCTAGGCAATCCACTAGGAAGCTCTTCCCAAAGCAGAATTAAAAAGTATATTTATACTTTTGTAATGTCATGTTATAAAGCTGGAACTTGGATTGATATTTTTTGCAGAGCCAAGTTATTTTGTGTGAACATATACTAGAATCAACATCCTCTCCCGCCTTGTACTGTGTCACTGTTCATTTCCCAAAGGAATATTAAGTGGGAATGAAAATCATGACAAGCACTGTTACCACTGTTCATCCCCAAATCCATTCTTTAAATCAATTACCTTTTCTGTTGATCAGTAGCTCCAGCACCCTATGTTAGGAAGGCTGGAAGTCAGGGACAGAATTTGCTGTTTTATCAGCTGCATTTCATCAATCCAACCACATCAGAATCCATGCTACAAAAAGACATGAGATAACAGCAAAGGGTGATGTGGAATATAGAACTGACACAAGCCTTCTGCATTTTCAAATTGTACGGAAATCTAAAATCCTTAAAATGTTTGTTTTCACCAAGATTTAAACAATATGAAGCTGTTTAGGTTATATCTTGGGTTTCACTCTTTATGAGGCCTAGATGATTGTAGATCCTACTTCTTTCTATGTCCCCTTTATTCTGGTAAAATTAAATTATCCTTTTGTTTACCAAAAGAGACTGTCTTCTTTTAAATTGCACTGTCATTTGTGTGTTTCTAAAATGGCAGATGCCATTTTTGGTCCCAAAATCAGAGTTGATGAGACATTAAAGCCCTGTGCACAATGTCATTAAAGTCTTGTCTGTAATTGAACTTTCTTTGTTGTACATTAACCTTCAGACATGATATTTTAATGTGGAAGGACATAATCTGTGCAAAACCTTGACAATGAAAAATTTACTCATTGTGTCATGAGTTCTCCCAAGGAATAAAGCATACAAATATTATAAAGTCCCTACAGTTGTACTGAATCATCTGTTTCTCCTTGGTTAAAGCAAAGAATAACAAGAAAACCTGGGCAGTAATGATTACTACCAATTACTTTCCACCTTATCTTCAGTAAATTTGCAGGTTTAAGAAATCATCTATTTTCATTTCAAATTTCTCACTACACAATTTCTGAAATGCAAAAGAATCCAGATTTTGAAATTTTCATCTTGTTAAACATTTGGATCAGTGTTCTAGGCTCTGTTTTTGTCTCTAAGTCCTGGTGATTATTCTAGCATAATTACTAAACCTTGATTTTGTTTTGGTATGTATAACGTGTTTGTTATGTGCAAATGGAAGTCCTTCTGGTTTTTCTGCATATCTCTTTCCTTTGGTCCTTCATTCCTACATCAGAAACCTAGAAATATATCTTTCTGAAATAGGAATAGAGATACAAATCTGATTTAATTCAGGTGTAAAATTATGGAGTAGAATTATATGTCAGGAGATGTGTGCTTTTCAGGTAATTTCTTTTCCCTGGAATGCTTCTGTCTCATTTAAAATGTTAATTTAACGCCTGAGGGGCCAGCCCGTCCTGCACTCAATGTACTGGGCTGGAAATGAAATTCTTTACTAACAAGATGCGACAAACCCTTGCTGCCAGAAACCAATATATTGCTGATGTCTGCATGTTTTGTAGCTTTAATCCAACAGCACATTGCTCTGCAGGCAGATACTCCTATGTAAAGGAGGCAGCTCAGGAGGAAATGTATTGTTATTAAATATACATAGGAACAAAGAAACATCCTGACTGTGTTTTTTCCAAGCACTTGTGCATAGGTATAATACTATGATTGATGTTGCTATATCCATGCACTAACAGCCAAACAGATTTCCAAATTCACAAGAGCCACTGGAGAACATGCAATTCCCCTCCATTCACCTGGATCTCATAAAAGCAGTTGAGTGATGGCTGATCCTGGGCTAAAGCAAGTTTGCTTATTCTTGGTAATGGCATTCTCAGTAATAGCAGGAGGAGTTCTGTTAAAAAGTATTCGGCCAAATAGACCAGATTTTCAGCCATGTATAAATCTCTATTAAAATCCTCTTTTAAGCATCATCAGTACCTAGTAAAAGGTGTAGACTTACTTCCCACAACTGAAGGAAACACATATCTGCTTTGTATCCACAAAATGTGGGTTTTTCAGTGTTCTCTCATCTTACAGTATTGTCACTCAGCTGAAGAGAGTTATTAGTGTTTCTTCTCTAAGCAAACTCCCTGGTGAGACTTGAGCCCACTTCTTACACCTTTCGTAACAAAGACTTTTCAGTCTATGCACCCAGTTCTTTTCTTTAGCTTTCAAAGAGCAAAGCCTTTTTGATAGTAGTTTTCTGGGAAAGTGGGTAAGATTCATGGGGTGACCCACAGTGTGAATGTATCTGTAGATAATCACATGAAGGAGAAGAGAGACTTTCTTATCCCAAGCCACTCTCCTTGATGCGCTCCTGATGCGCACAGGCACAGCCTTCGCTCCTGCCCATCTTTTCAATCATGGTGCATTTTGTGTTTCTGCATCTGGAGAAGCTGCCAGGACGCCCTGATCTGCCCCTGCAGCAGCCACAGGAAGTAGGTGCAGAGGAGGCAGCCTCTGGCATGTGTCTGCAGTTACTGTAGGCTAGAAAATCCTCCAGGTGATGGTATAGTGGGAAAGATCCCCTGCTGTTGGAGTGTAAATATGGCTCACACATCTCAAAAGATGAGTAAAATAAACCTTCTTTGATGGACAGTTTTATTCAGCTTCCTTCATCAAAGACTAAAGATATAGCATGAAAACATAAGAAAGTTATATCAAAGTAACAAACTGAAAATAAACTTGCTTTAATGAGATGGATGTAGTTTGATTATGCTCAGTCATCATTTTCTAAATTTGATCTTAATTTCCCTTCATATATCAAGTTCCTACTATATAAAATCTTATTTGCTTTCCCGCATTCATCCCTGCTGTCAGCTTTCCAGGTTGCTTTGTAATTTACTGTAATCCTCCTGTGGGTGAATCACCCTTCATGCTGGTGTCTTCTACCAGAAATATTTTTCGTGTCCTGGTGCACTTTACTGAACTGTGTTCTTCCAGAAAGTGACTAATGACCCCACTAAAACTCAGAAGTAGTTTACGACCAGTAGAGTTTTCTGTGATAGAGAAATAACTTTAATGTCCATGACAGCTTTGGAGGCTCTAGCAGATACAGTTTAAGAACCAAAACATTTGGGAAAAACAGTTAACACAAATACTGTGTCTCTTCAGTATCACTTGTACTCCCTGGGTATTTCTGGGAATTATGCCAGCCAAAGGTGGCACATACACCTGCCACAGCTGAGAGCAGAGTGTCAAGTGACTCCAGCTGGGACTGGATCAAGAGCTGTAGCTTTTGTCAGATACCCTGTGAAAAAAAGACTGGTTTGGATCAGTTCAAACACCACTAGAAGACCTTGTGTAGAACTGACACTGTTGAAGAAAACTCTGCTCTTCCCTTTTTACTTTTTGCTGTAAGTTTCACACTCTTGATCACTCTTTGGTGCACAATTCTCACAGGCAAGAAGTGGCTGAGAGGCACAGCTCCCATTTGGGCTAAGGTTAAATTCCCAAAGCAAGAGTCCCTGGGCTAGAATGACCCATGGTGGCTGTGAGATTCATGTCCATCATCACATTGGGTGAAGACAATTGCTCCCAGTGAGTCTGTGTTGATGTAGTGCAGTCTGTTCTCTGGAGAAGAGCCTTCAGTCTGGAATGGGTGGAACAAGGAAGGGTTTTAACTGAGCAGTGAGTCTTACTAGTTCTGATGGGTAGAGATGCTAAAGCACAGGGCAGAGCTTTAGAGGGGATGGGGTGATACTGCCTGCAGGAGATGTGAAACTCAGTCCTAGGCCTGCTGGCATGGAAAAGGAGCTTTTCTCTGTAGACTTAAAATTCTTTGATACTGCAGAAAGCTGCACAGCCCAGGATCTGGTATTCAGTCCACTTCAGTCCACTTTACTGTTGAATCTCTGGCACTACTCAGACTCTTCCTGGAAGATTCCTATTATTGTGAAATACCCCTGAGACAATAAAGGACATGAAAACTCCAGAGGAGCTGGAGAAATATCCTCAGATATGAGATATCACAGGACAGCTCTCTTTTTCTAAAGCCAAGTTTATTTTAGGGCATTTTTTGCACTTGAGTGAGGTACAGATGAAATTTCTAAAATTTTATCTATTGCCTCTGTCACTGGTAATTGAACATGACACTCTTTGTAGTTACAAATAACTCATGTAGTATGGAAAAAGCCAAGCCTATGGCTCATGTGGATTGATGGAAGTAGGCTGATCCCACATACTGAGGAGGTCTCATGACACTGGGCATCACCATCCTCCAGCTTTCACACCAGCAGGCAAACAGTCAACACTCGCTTCAGAGGCATCTGTAGAGCTGTTTGAAAGTCTTCTTCAAACAACAGTAAATTATTCTGTGCTATTGTGCTTGGAGCTCTTTAGGAGTTTTTTAAATGCTCAGAATATAAAGCTCAGAATATGCTTTCTTAAATGTCAGAATATAAAGCATAATCAGACAATCTCCATATAGAGAGATGTGTTGTAAATAGAGCTGTGCCCAAGTGTTGACTCATAAGGCTTTTTAATGGTTTTTATTTACAGTCAGAAGATAAACTATAGAATAGACATTATTGTGAGAAGACATTCTACAGCATTGTAACTAGCCAAATCATTTCAAGGATTGCGTGCTCCAATCTCTATTAGCACAAGATGATCTCGTCCCTGAATCAGGAGCCTACTGAGAAAATAAGAGAAACAACAATGTAAAGCTTCTTGGAAGCGCTGGAATATCAGTACAGTTATTATGATACACAATGCACAGTGTGCTATAATGAACAAGCTGTCTTACTGTTTATCTCACTTAGAGCCTCTCTACAATAATGGTTTCTTGGTAAGATACATCTTCATAATCTTTATTGTATCTGTTTTCTTATAAAGAATTTTCCTCTTTCCCATTTAGCTGTTATTGGCAATTCTCCTTTAGGTACATGCATCCAATGTCATATAAAAGAGCTCTGTGAGACATTTTCATAACTGAAAATCAATGCATTGTGCCTCGTCCTTCAGCTGCCCAGCTGTGGAGCTGGTTCCACCTCAAACAATGACTCATTCCACAGCCAAAATTTATTTTCCTTTTTCTTCTCCACTGCTGTTCTGTCTCTACTTTTTAGGTGCTGCATATCCTTTTTGAGTCCTGCCCTAGAGGAGCATGGCTTTCCAACTCTGAGGCCACAGAGCAGAAGTGTTTTCTTAGTCTGTTTCACTGCTTCCTCTTTTGTGGTGTTCCTTACAAAGTAAACAAAACACAAAAAAGATGATGGTAGGAACTCAAATCCATAAAAACGGGAGTCAACAGAATTTCTAATGGAATATTTTTAATGGAACATTGTGGAATCTCTCCTCCCTCCCCCCATCAACCGTCCCCTCCTCCTTAGGCAATACATTACCTATTTTTTTTTTTCTCCAGTAAATGATAATCACCTTCTTATCTTATCTAGCATTCCCCATGCTATTCCTGAGGCTCAAGCTGCCCAGCCACTCTCAGTTGTCTTAAATGATTTACACATCTAATTAATAACAAAGTAACTAGGATTTAGCTCTGGAGCTCAGGGCTTCAATTTTATATCCAGAGAAGGACTTGGGTTCCTGAAAGCTTATCTGCTTCTTTCAAATACAGAAATTGTTCTCATAAGAGATTATTCCCCAGCATTGTCATGCTATATGCTTAGTGTGGTAACAGGATGTGGAGGACAGAGATGAGAGACAGAAGGGTTCAGAGGAAGGGAAGTGTAAGTTCGGTCTCCGAGGGGATGTTGTCCCACAGTGGCAATGTTTTCACTCACACTTTGTTTGATTATCTGGATAGAGTTAGCACTGATAGAATTACTCATCTAGTCAGTGTGGGGTCATAAAATGTCAAAAGTGAAGAATAATAAATAAGAACCTCGGTCTGGGAGTTCTTCACAGGTTTTAGTCTGATGATAGAGAAGCTTTAAGAACTTCCAAGTTTATGAAAAATGAATATTTCTACAATACTGACATCAGAATTCCTTTTGTAAGTGACTCAACTTCCCTGTCTGAAATTTCAATGAGATTAAGCAAATGGCCTTCTGTAAATGGCTCTCTGACATGCATAAAGGACTTCTGTTTTCTTTTTTCCCTTTGATAACAAAATGTCCATAGTAGAATTAGATAAACTTATGAAGATTAACATTATTTATGAAGAGGTGAAAAACAATGAGCGCAGACTAAGATCTTTCTTTTTTATTTATATTTAAAAATTTAAAAGTTAGCTATTCAGCCAACGTGTCCATATTGTACAATTTCTCTTTAAAAGGCTGAATCTCTGTGGCAGTCATTCACTTTATTTCGGGTGTGCTGCAACAAGAATCTGGTTTATATTTGCTGCATAAAACAGTGGACTTAATGACATAGAAAATTCTACTTAAAAATCCTTCAAAAAAGAAACCACAAAAAAACCACTAACCAAAACCCAAAACCAAACCAAAACAACAACAAGCCCTTCCCCTCAAACACACAAAAAAGGACCAAGAAAAAACAAAACAATTTACAAACGTTTGAAAAGTACATTTTGGAAAATTAACTACAGAAACAACTATTTGAAAATCACTGTTTTTGCATTTTTTAAATCATTGCAGGAGATTACAGAGTCTTTTAACAGGGAAGAAAATGAGGTGGAAGGTACATAGAAGATTAATGACATAACCAGCAAACCTTTGTTCATTGAAATACAAACTTTAGGCCCAGTGAAGTCTTAACAGCATCAGAGACTGGCCATAGGCAAAGGGGCAGTAGGGCAGTTAAAATGCCTGCAACCCCACCATAAAAACATCTCTAGTAAAGAACTGAGCAGCTGTGCATTTTGAGGAAGGACTGATGGGTGCATCAGAAAAATATTGTTTACTTATCTCCTTAGAGCTAATGGCAAAACTGACACCAGCAAATAAATAATAAGTCATTTCTCAAAACAGAGTGAATCAGCTCAGTGCTGGTTCTTCTATTAAGCCCTCACTCCTGCTCAGCACTTTGTATTCAGCAGGAACGCCACGATGGCTGAGCAAAGCAGAACAGGGTAATTAAGTTGCCCTTTTCTCTGACAGAAAAGAAAGATCTCCTTGTTGGAGTTTAAAGTTTCCTATTGCTTCCTTCCAGAGGCTGTGATAACTTCTTAAACAGCCTGGTACAGGTAAAATTAAAGCCCCGGAGATGAGAAGTATCTTTAGTTCTGTGTTTATTATCAGCCTTTCATTCACCATGTCCTGGGGCTGGCTAGGCAGCTCTCAAAAGGAAAGGCTCTGGGTGTCTACTCACCTGCTTCCTCTTTAGAAAATCTCTATTGCCTCTTGCATCTTTCCAATAACTACTTCAAAAGTCTTGCTCCTAGTCAGTAGTTTAAGGTCAGTAGTTGGTTAAAGTTCAAATATACTAAAATGAATAGTTTTGCCAGTGTGATTTCCCACAGCCTTGTTTCCTGCTACCTGATGTGCCCCCAAGAGCAAGGTCTTGCCCCTCCCTTCCTTCCAGCATAATCCATTCCGAACAGTCCCTCCTTTTATGTCTCTTTCTCAGTGTGGCACATCCATCCTCCATTCCATCAAAGTCCCCATCTCCCCAAACACCAGTGTGAAAAAAGACAGTGTATGCCATGCCCTGGTGTGAGTTTTGCATGTGCTGGCCGGTTCAGTGATACCTGGTGATAATTATGGACATCCAAGGGGGCAAACTCCTGCATTGTGTACACCCCAGAACCCCACCCTGGCTCTTCTCCACGTGCCAGCTGGATGTGCAGGAAGAGAGGATTCTGAGGCTTCTTGCCCTCTGTCAACTGCCATGGACAGAGAGCAATGGCATTTTCATCCCATTCTTCTCCTTCAGTAATTACCTGAAGTGAGTTCTGGTTCAAACAGCCTATAGCAGGAATGTGGTAAAATGACCTGCACAGCAACTGGTCACAATATTGAAATTAGGATGTCTACCACCAGTTTCTGGGGTTAATAACCTACTGCAATGCATGGGGGAGGCACCAGCTTGAAGAGTGACTGGAGATTCTTGTTTAAGATCTCAGACAAAAAAGCTGGCTTGACCTTCTTTGAAAGTGAAAGAATATCACTATGCTGAAAAAGAAAAAAAAAGAAAAAAAGACTAGAATATATATTAAAGCCAATATAGAATATACATAAAAAGAAGATGCAACAAAATCTGAGAAATTATATGAAATAAAGTAGTTTTACCATCATTACAAAAATCACGATAGTTTTGCCATTATTACATAAATTACTTAGTGGCCAACTTTTATTTTGTGGTCTGTCTTGCAGCCAGTGATCTATTTGAATCAGACTGTTGTACTGTTCTCCAGTCTTCAGCTCCCCTGCTCACTGCCACCTCTTTGTCACACATGAGACTTGGTCATTGCAAAAATGCTCAGATAGGTGAGAGACTCCTTTTCCTGATTATGGATTCTTGGCAGCAGTAAAAGGCTCCAGTTTCAGCAAGGCTTGGACATTCAAATTTTGGTAGAATTAAAATTAGTAAACTGGTGTCTACTATTTTAGTTTGGGCAAAAAAAAACTTCCACAAATAAGTAATTCTTTTGTGCTCATATTTAGATGTTAATACATTTCTGATGTAAAGTTATTTGAAAAATAAGGGTCTACATTGTACTGGCAATAACTCACATGAAAAATATGCTTTTAAAAGAATATGTAGAACTTTTAAATCTTCTAAGGCTATTTAATTCAAAATTCCTTGATTTTCCAGATAAAAACCATTTTTAAAACAGCATTTAAGGCTTTCCATCTCTTTCAAGATGTTTTGCCGTGTGCTGCATTTTTACATTATTCTAATTTCTTTCTCCTGAGACTCTAGAGTTCTGTGTATGAATTAGGCAAACTAAATATTAGTCTAAATGATTTAAAAATATAGTTCTTTGCAATATCATTGTATTAAAAAAAAAGGCCAAGGATATGATTGTGACTTCTGCTGGCAAACATCATTTGAAGTGTCTGAAGAGGAAAATGAACTTGTTTTCATACCTGTTAATTATTTTGGAATATGAAAATCAGGAAAAATTGCATGTTATTGTATGCCCATTTCTGTTTTCAAATTAATCATTTGAAAGCCTTGCTTGGTTTCAAGTTCCTGTTTTCTATGTACTACACAATCCCAATATAGCTGCTACCTGAAAAAATCCAGAGGGCAGACTGATGATATAAGATGGTGGGAGTGCATAATCCTGTGAATGTCTCTTTCATTTCCCGGATGAAATATCAGGCTTCACGGATCAGTAAATTATTACTAGGTTTTAATCCATCAAAGCAGTGCGAGTTTGAAAGCTGCAGCAGTGTGGGATGGTTGCAGGAGTGGGGATGTTGCAGGGGAGGGGGGTGTCTTACTCTGCCCTCAGTGCGGCAACAGCTCCTCCAGGAGCCGGCAAAGCGAGGACGGCCAGGAGAGCTGGGGGCTGCCGGGGGCTCCTGCCCACCCAAGCCCAGTGGCAGCAGAGCACAAGGGACACTTGTGCCTTTTAAACTCCTTTTCACAGTTAGCTGCACTCATTTCAGCCTTGCCGGCCCAGGTGTGAGTGGTAGGCTCTGGACCCCAAAGCACAGGTAGATCTCTGCTACTGGTACCATCAGGCAGAAAACCAAAGAGGCAAAGAAGGGCAACCCCTTGTACCAGCTGTGGCTCGTGTGTGATGCTGAAAAGGCACTGCTATGTACAGTGGGTACTGCATAACACTTGGTGTTGTTTGAATTTCTTAATTTTTTTCATTGTTTACCTCATCTTTCAAACTATGAATTTCTTATCTCACTTACTATCTGCCACCAGGTATCTACACAGAGCCTAAGACAACTGGCTCCAAACATCCTCCTGTTTCATCTCAGTCACCAGCACCCTGACCTGCAGGTGCACACACGACTGGGCAGCCACTCTTTATCTCTTCTCCCTCCATACCACGAGATTAAATATTTGTGACCTGCTGAGGCAGTGAAGGATTTCTATATAGAAGTACTTTAAAATGCAAAGCACGCAGAAAACAAACTGCAAAAATACAAATTAATTTTGTATCCCAGAACACTATCTTGATACAAATTATAGCACAACGTGGTTCTGCAACCTTTTCTGAGGTGGCTTCTTCAAACACCCGTGCTGTGTACAATCACTTATTAACATTTGGTGGAAGTCTGTAGGGTAACATGAAATTAAAAGTCACTCTGGCTGGTATGCAGTGATGAGAAAAGCTCATTTTGAATTTCAAATAAAGCTTGTAGGACTGCAGAATACTCATATGAGCAATTCCCATGTTAGAAGGCATCTTCCAGGAAAGCAATTAACATTCCATCTCCTGTATTTTCACCACTGGAGAATTTGGGTGCTGACAACCGTTGACATCTCCTTACTTACTCCATTTCCCCTTGCACATCCAGCTCCCAAACATGAGTGCTGTTTCTCAGCTCCAGCCCTCTTATTAGTGATAATAACAATGCTTCAGTGAGAGCAATTACAAAGCAGCCTCTCGAGAGACTTGGCAGTCATTTCCTCTCGTGCTAAATATGTCAGGATCTGTGTCACCTACAGTCTGACCAAAAAGTAGTTGAAAAACTTCCCCACGGCAATGTGTAACTCGGATTCTATCAATTAGCAGACATCAGGACAGTGGCGGGAGGCTGCACACAGGCTTGGCAGGGCAGCCACAAACCAAATCTGTCACGGGCTGGCAGCAGTGCTGGATGGGGCTCTGAGAGTGCAAGACAAACACCGTGCCTGTGTGCTGCTGGGAGAGGGCAGAGACCCTTTCCACAGGTACTTTCTATGCAGCATATTTCTAAGGATGGTGTCCATATCTCTCCCACACTGAACTTTTTGTGATCACTATGCTCATAAAGTTAAAAAAACGCACCATGTTAGTAGCAAAGTATGAAATAACCCATCCCATATTTTTAAAGACTCAACCAACTAAATTCAAAGCCTCCTATGTTAAACAATGGAAATAGATCTTGCATCATGTCTCCAAATAGGTGCTTTAATAGACCATATTCTTTTCAGGTCAGTGGACAATCCTGAAAAAAAAAGTAGTTTTAATAATTTAAAGTTATTCAGTGTGGCACTGAATAACTGGTGTTAAAAAGATCTTTACAAATAAATAAATTGAATGACGGATGAAAAATACGATTTCAGTTTGCTGAATAAACTTATACATACCAGTCCTGTTTTTCTTGCATTGGATTCTTAAAAAGATCTCTGGAAATATTCTCAAAAATTTATTTCAGGAAGTAAAAAAGGCTTAGTTCTGAAATCCTAGGCTATATTACAGATTTATGGGCATACTTGACCAGAACACAGTTATTATTTTGAAAGTGAAATTCATCTTCTCCAGTA
Source organism: Ploceus nigricollis (assembly GCA_013399945.1). Lineage (NCBI taxonomy): Eukaryota > Metazoa > Chordata > Aves > Passeriformes > Ploceidae > Ploceus > Ploceus nigricollis. Next base: position 19,521 of record VXBC01007848.1, on the reverse strand, counting down.
TTTACCCTTCTTGTAGGACCTTTCTTTGTCCTTCTCTTCTTTTCCTGCACATACCACCAATCATTTTAATGAAGTTGCCAAGGTTTTTCCCCTTTCTTTCTCTAAACTTTGCTGTGTGAGTGAGCTCACCCAGGATTAGATTAAGCACCAGAATATATTTTAGTAAACAGAATTTACTCCCAACCTTCAGCTCCCCATCCACTGTTACAAACCAATCTTTCATTCCCTTAAGGCAACATCCGAGGAAGAAGCCTCTGTATAAAAGAGTTACAACTCATTCAGACTCCGAGGGATAAGCTGTCAAAACAATGCATTGAACGGGGTACATCCAATAATACTCATGTCTATTCAAACCACATCAAGGTTTGTATTCGATGCACTGCTCAAATGTCAGTTCTGAATCTTGTTTACTCTTTCAAAAAGTAGAATTTAGGTATTTAAACTAATTACCTGATAATGTTTTGGCTACACAGAAAATGCAGTGGTAGAGGAATCCAGAAATTTGAATATGAGGCTCTCAGACACGTGGGACATCCTTTATCACCCTCAGCAGAACAATCAGCTTCCACTGAACTCTGTCTCCTTTTCATTGTAAAGGTCATTAAAAAGTCTACTTGGCCCATGTTTAAGTTTTGGCCTTGTCCCTGTATCTCCACAAAGCTTTGCACTCTCTTTTATGCCCTACCACAATTAGGACAAATTTTCAAACTGAGCTGCAGCAAATAATAACATTTTTGTAAGCCAGAGTATCTGCATTTTGCCTGATTGTGTAGAATCCTAGCAACATTTAGGCTGGAAAAGATTGAGTCCAACCATTAACACTGCACTGCCAAGTCCACCACTATATAAAAGCTATACAAGAGCTTCATAACATCACTCTGTGCTGATCCAAATTAATTGCTGACACAGGCCATGATTTTGGCCCTAAATTTGAATGAATATGCTATCAATTCATACAAAAAAATTGAGAAGAAGGAGGACCCTTCCTTTAATTTTTCTTAAAACTCTGTGCATTGGGGAATGCACAATACAGAGTAGAGAAATCATCAAAGGAAAGGATGCTACATCTTGTAAGTCAGGACAGAGCTAAATCCCAGGCTTCTGAAACCTCTAGTCAAAAGTAAAGGTGCCAACAAAACAGAAGCCAGGCCCAGGACCACTGCAGCCCTGGTTACCAATAAGTTGTGCAGCCTGCCTCAGCCCCGGGCCAGGCAATGCTGTCTGTGCTCACAGAGCTCTGCAGGACCCTCTGAAACAGAACCAGAGCAGCAGCTCCGTGCCAGGACTGCAGACCTTGAGCCCCTGTTACAGGCCCATGCCAGCACTCTTCACACTCCAGCATCTGTCAGTCAAGGTGGAAAATCTGTTTCCTGCCATGTCACTCTCCCTTCTCCTTCTGAAAAAACATTTTTTAATCCTGAAACTTTTACTTATTTATGCAAAAGTAAGCTGATCTCACTGAGCTGGAGAGTTCCTGGGGCATGTAATGATGTCCTGATGACAGCAACCTGTGAAAGTCCCTATACCTGTTTAATTTTAATCACATGAACTGCCCTGCTGAAGTCAATGAGACCATCCTCAAGATATAATGTAAGTGCATTTGTTATGTCAGGGACAGCTATTACGTCTGGAGCATGCACACTCATTTAAGCAAGAGTATAATTTTTTGTGCGTGGGAGAGCAATGCATGTGGTGTGCAAAAAACCCACCTTTTAGCAGTGAGAATTTTCAGTTGACCTTGAAATCTGATTTTTCAATATAATACCAAGCCCCAAATGGATGTCAGAAAGTTATACCCCACTAAGTAGAAGAAAACCAGAAACTAGATAGAAAGAACAGAAAAGAACCATACTCCTTCTAGCCCGATTTGCTTTGGAGATCCCACCAGCCAGAGAGGTGTATCTGGAGACATTTTCCACACTCAGATGAGAGCAGAGATTATAAATGTTCCTGTAGCCTCTAAAAAAAAAAATCCCATATAATTTAGAATAGGTTAGTTCAATTCAGTGGGTAAAAACACCTTTTTCTGCCTGTGTAATGGTATCACTTCTGGAGAGTGACGAAGTGCTACAGGTGACAAGTAAAAGACAGTAACAGGAAGACAGTGGCTCCTCAGCCTTTGCATCATTGTGTACTCTGTATAGGGTCTGAGAAACACTGAAGCAAGATGCAGTGATACCTTCTGTTGTCATAGACCTTCTCCCAGATGTACTCTATGTCACGTAACTATAGTTTGAGTCATCTAAGCTAGTTTTTTATCTAAGAGGTGTATAAACTGATTATTTCAGGCAATTTAAAAATTGAAAGATTAATATTACTGTATCTGCTAGACACTGTTATTGTTCTATTTACCACCTCAAAGTTATTTCTAGTTTCATATCATCATTCAACTTTTATGACCCTGATGTCACTGCAGCAGTAACACACTGATATTTTCTAATATGTACTGTTTGTAGCTATATGAAATAAACAGAAGCTAGGTTGTTATTTTCATGTGTTGCTCCTGTTGCTCCCTTCCTGTATGAATTGTTTGTAAACTTCTACAACAACCCCACTGTCCATTTCTCAGTCACATCCCAAAAATCAGTGCTGGGTTAGTTAAGGGTACCACAGACTCACAAATGTTAGCCATAGAAAACAGCCAATTAACACAGATGTTACCTCTGCCATAGAGATTTCATGCATTAGTAATACGTGTTTCACTAAAGCCCCAGGCTAAAACATCTCATCATAAGTGCCAGATTTTGGTGGAATTCTATGATAATGTCAAACCCCTGCCATCCTGCATTCCACTGCTTGAAGACCTTACCTTCTGCAATCTTAAGGCCCATTCTTTGAGATTTTTCCTAAAACCTTTCTTTGCTGTTATTGTGTGTTTCTCATCTGTTCTTACACTGGGATTTCTCCCACTTCTATTTTAATTTGCTCATGAGTGTGGTTTAGGAGAATTCCTGAAAATTTCATTTAAAAATATTCCTCCAGACAGTCTAGAGAAAGATGCATGATGAGCACAGGATGAGACAGTTAAGGAGAAGCACAATACAAAAAGCCTAAAAGTTAATGAAAACAAGTGTGCTTATACTAGAGGGACACAGATGCATGGCAGAATTCCTGAGCCAGGTTCCTGACTGTGTTAAGCAACCATTATGGGACCCTACCAGTGGGAAAATACTGGGATACTTGGATTTTGGTCTCACCAAGTATTGTCCTTCATATGATTTTAATACATCCATTTTCATCTGCTGCTACAACCCACCCTTCTCCTGTATTCACTAAATTAAGCCTCCTGCTTTCACATAGCAGGTAACTTATGTGAACCTTATACCACCATTATGTACCTCACCTATGAATTTGGCAGAGAAAACACCCTAGTTTCCATCCTACTTAATTATGGGTGATACTATACATCAATTTTTCAGCATATTCGAGGAGAAACTGGAAAATATCCTTAAATATCTGACATCATTATCTGATTTGTATGTGTCTGCACACTGTTTAAAGGCACATATTGTCCTTGTATGTAGGAAGAAGAATAAATGGAGTCTTGGTGGTCTTATCATCTAGTTAGGCTTTAGCTAAAGAAAAGAGTAATTAACTGTTCAAAGAATTTCATTAATAATCCTGGCCATAATTAGCAAACTGACACTCCTGGCACTCTTTACTTTCTTGTGTATACTCACTCAGGATGTCCTTATAGACATTCATTACCTGGGCTTTTTACTGTCCAAAGATGCTCCCTTTTCCACAGGATTATCTCAACCAGTAGACCTAACTTCAGAGAACTATGAAGAATTGAAAAAGGAACAGTATGGTGAAAAAAACTCCCCCACACTATTCTGATGGCACTTTGGGACCATTACCACTTCATTTTGAAACTCAGCTAAACAAGTAAAGCATCAGCTATTTTTTTTTATTGTGGTTTTGTATTTTTGATGATTTGTTTGCTGTTAAAATATACAATTTCTCAGGATGGACAAAATACAGAGAGAAATTGTGAAGGTGGAAATAAAATAGTAGCTCAAGGAAGCAAGATGTAATGCATTCTACAGAACATGTATGTAAGATATTGTAGTCTGTATGATGTGGACTTCTGAAAGAGTTTTGGGAGTATGAGGAACCACATTAGCTTGGGGAAAAAAAGGCTGTGCTTAAGGCCAAATGTAAAATAATTATTTACTGTATGAGCCCTTAGTGTAAACAGGCAGCTGCAATCTATCCTTGTATTAGAGCCCAGCCCTATTAGACATATGAGCAAACCAAAAAAAGGCAGAACATTGCTCGCTGCATGAGCAGCCCTGCTGCATCCAAGGCGGCTTCCCCTCTTCAACCTGTCTCATCAACAAACAGAGTAAGCAGCTGGAAAAAAAAAGCCTTTCACCAGAAGGCACAAATTTAAGTCCTGACAGTAGAGACAGACAGAAGACAAAGTCCCGTGTGTACTGCCAGGGCATTATCTAAATGTACAACCAGAATAAACAGCAAGATTCGGATTCTAAGCCTTCCACAAGCCAAGGCACAGGAGCACAAACTGCTCCTTTAGTTCCACTATCAGAGTCTCACAAAATAAAACTAGTATCTCAAGTCATTTTTCACATCTGCAAAACAGCTGGCTGTGGATGAATTGGTTATGAAGAAAGTTTAGGAATCCTCAACCCCCTTCATTTTTATGATATAGCCACTGAACAAAGTGTCTTCCTGGTGCTCCCAGGAAGAGTGTGATCTTTTAAAATTCCCAAACCACAGTTGTTAGGGAGTTTTTTTATGCAAGTAGTTCTTTATCTCACTGACAGCTAAGCAGGGTGACAGGGGTCTTCCAGAAACACAGAGTCTGGAGATCTCCTCCTAGGACCTCTCTTTATGAGAAGATGGTACAGAATGATACATTGTCCTGACTCTTAGGTCAACAGTTTGTTCAAAAAGTTCTGTGTCTCATTTAGCTTAGTGAATTTTGGAAATTAATGAAGTCAATGTGCATGAAGTTCACAGAGCATGTCAGCACAGGTCAGCACCTCAGTTCATGCTCAGTGCTGCAGCAATAGAGTTACATGACTTCCAGAACAGAAATAGTTCCATGTGTGCCCCAACCCAAGCATGGACAGGGAGAACAAGGTACCATTGACCATCAGTTTAGATGTGACCAGGAAAGAGAAAAAGGCTGTTCAAATGGAGAAACCCTTATGTTGCTACTGGCACTGCAAATTCACATCTTGATTTTCTATAGAATACCTTTCCCATGCAGGCATACCCTTGAAGCAAAAAACACTCTAAAGGATTTCTAAGCTGGTCAGCCATAGCTGAAAACACATGGCAGAGAAAAGTGTAGATGATTATTTTAATATTGACATAGCCCGCAGGCTGCAAGACAGCATAATTGTCAGTGCTCAACTTTTAAACTCAGGATAATCCAGTAAAAACCAAACCAAACCAAAACAAAACAAAAAACCAAAACAAAAAACCAAACAACGGCTATTATACTGTCATAATGGCTATTTGCTGAAATTTACCTTCTCTGAACATTGTTTTTTTAGAAATTCAGGCAGGAGTGCACTAATCCTGCCCATGCCACACCCTGGGTGAACTTGCCCACAGTATCAGCCAAGGACATATTACAAAACTGCCTAAAGTCCTGACCAAAGGGCAAAGTGTAGTCATATGACAGGAGCAGTGGTGTGGGAACAGGCTGTGACGTGAGAGCCTTTTCCACACAACACCTGAGCTCCACCCATCATCCTCTGCAGGCTGCTCCCTCCTAGAGCAGACATATTCCCAGGACAAGCTGCAGCATTAGCATGGAAGCCTGTGACCTGGGCAGTCCTGATGCAATAAAAGAAGTATTAGAAGACACACTTCATGTTGAAATAAAAGAGGTGTCACCAGCAAGCAACAGGGGAACAGAGAGGGAACACAGAAGGACCAGTTAGAATATAGAATATATCATGCTGATGTAACAAGGAAACTGAGCTCCCTGTGCATAAGCATCTGGTGTCATTTGAGTCACAATAGGATGTATAAAGTGGCATCACGGAGAGCATATCCTGTAGAGCACCAATTTCCTTCCAGATAGCAGCTGGACATCCCATGGTTTGACCTTCAGGCAGCTCAAATGATGCAGAAGTCTACATCTAAGCATCTGAACTTAGGTGGGCTTTAGGGTGACCCACACAATTGTCGAGTGATTGTGTTGACTAGACCTCCACTGGCCATGGGCACAGTTTAGGCTCATGGCACCTACATGGGGACATTCATGGGGACACAACATTTTGTCCTTTGCTGAACCCTACTGGTACCGTTAGGTGAAAGGAATCCAGCCACAGAGTCAGTGCATATGGATACATAGTAGGTTATTAAAAATGTATTGATCGTAGGACTTCAAACTCTCCTGAGTGGAAGGCTTACTGCAGGCACAATGGAGAAGTGGACAAATTGGACTAAGTGATGGTTTCTCCCCTCAGATAACAGGCCAGGTTTTGAAGATTTAAAGTGAAACACACAGCTCCTGATCAGAAAGAGCTAGTTTACTGATCTGCCTTGACAGCATAATACACTTTAAGTGAGCTTTGCAAAATCAGATACTATTTCTGCTGGTTGCATTCCAGCAGAGCACTGCAGGGATAAACAGTTCAAAGGAAACGTTGTTCAGAGGGAGTGTTCAGTGCCTTCTACTAACCTCAGTTTCTTTGATGCAGTTAAATGATATAGTGATTAAAGCCACTTGCAATATTTTAAGATTAAAAAAAATCAAATAACAGTTTTCTCTCTTTTACCATTATTCTTTTCCAACCCCCATGCTTAGTAGAACTCGTACTTGACAAAAACTCATTGTTTCTGCTTGCTTGTAAGAAAGCTGTCATCAGGCCCTGTTTAAGGTGGAGCTATCAGGGTCTCTGTGTGAGTGTTCTCAGTGGCCACCACCTGCTCTACAAACAGTGCACTAAAGACCACCAACTTAGCATTCTTCTGATTGTAAGCAAAAAAAAAAAAACCTCAGTGACTTCTTACAATGAAGTCAAAATTTCCCATAGATTGTTTTTAAACTAGATCTGGCCCCAGGAAAGAATTATCTAATCAAAAGGAGTGAAGAAACCACCTGGAGGATGAACTGGATTGCAGCTGTAGTAAGCGTGGAATCCCTGGCAGCATCCAGCTTCCAGCAGAATACAGCAGAATCCTGGAAAGGCCCTGAGGATGTTCTCCCTTTGCAGTACACACACATAAACACGTGTCCACTGCCAGGAAAAGGGGGACAAGCTCTGTCAGGCCATCAGAAACAAGAGGCTGGAGGTCAGTGTCTTGTTACCATCTCGGGCAAAGTCATGCCAGAACTTGCTGCTCTGGGGAACATGTGGGTGGGGTCAGCAGACAGCACAGCCCAAGGGAAGCACATCCACCAACCTGCTACCCAGGCTGGACCAGGTCCCATCGGCTGCCTGTCAATAATCGGGATGTAGGGTGCTCTGGTACTTCTATCAAATTGGATCCCATCCAGGAAATCTGACATCACACTGAAGTACAAACCAAGGTGCAGTCAAAGGAGATGATCTGGAGACTGGGTAGAAAATCCCATGACTGAATTATATAAAAACTGATATAGAAACTCTAGTGGGTTGCCCTGTAACTGAGTTCTATGTGCATGAGGTCCTGCCTTGCCCTAGCCATCAGATATGGCTCTCTTCAGAAGCTATGTTAACTACTATTAAAAAAAAAACCAAACAACACATTTTCACAGCAATCTTTGCATTTATGTGTGTGCATTTTTCAATAAAGATGCTATCTGTCCTTGGAGGGTTCCCGCTTTAAACACTAAGACACAACTGTTTTGTTTTTTTCTGTGAGAGAAAATTATGATTTTGCAGCATGGGGCTCTTCCTGAGGAGCAGGATTCTGGTGGATGACTCCAAGTGCCCTGGCTCTGTGACACGGTGCACAAGCTGATTTGCGACACGGCAGGGACAGCAGCCAGCTGTTCTCTAGGGGAGAGCAGGGATCATCTGCTGTCCTCCTGGAACAGCCAAGATGCAGGGAAAGAGGAGAGCCAGCCAGGGCCCCAGCTGGGGAGCCATCAGCACAGAGGGGAAAGCAAATGCCTCTCATCAGGCCCCAATTAGCAGAAATGTGATTAGAGAGGCCACCTCCCCTGCAGGCTGCTGAATGCTTGGCCAAAGACAGCAGTGAGGGAGAGACAGTGGGAAGCGAGGGAGAATGATAAGAGGGAGAGAGCTGAGGGAGAAGGGAGTGGAAAAGATGGACAGCAGGCCTTGTGTGCTCTAAGATAAAATACCAACCACATTATGTAGGTAAATGCATTTCAGCCTTTCCCAGCGCAAAGCTTTAGTCCAATGACTTTGCCAGTGACCTATTCCTTACCTCAAGCCACACAGAGCTCCACTGAGCAACTCAGCTGTGTCTTGCTGGCAAAGAAAGCAAACCCTTACTGCTGCTGTACTAGAGAACACAGCCCCCAACCATTCCCATGTGCTTTGCTATCCTTTCTCGTGTTGAGCCACAAAGAGCTCCATGCTGTGGGGCCAGGCTTCAAACCTGTGCAGTGTACACCAGGGCTGTTGGTTAGACCATCAGCACGAAGCAGGACAAATATTGTTCATATAAATGGCACTCCAGTTTCCAACAGAAGGAAAATTCATAATCATATGGAGGAAAATGCATTCTTCACTGAAGAGGTCAGTGCTGGCTTTGGAGGGTGGTGAGCCCTGTTAGGAAGGTGAGGGAGGGGCAGATGTAGACCACAGCCTTCATGAGGTGCCTTCCAAAGGATGAGGTGTAGTAGTGCTGTATTTATACTCACCACCTGTATTTATACCTCACTAGGTAACAGCTTTGCTAGCAGAAGGATTGGAAGTGCCACGATTTAAAATTATGTGTAAAAATATTTGAGAATTCATTAAAAACATTGCCTATTATCTCTGTTTCTTGTCTAGAAGAGGAAAGATTTTGTGCTTTTTTTTTCCTTGCCCTCTAGAGCAGTATGGAGTTAGAAGTTGTTTTTGCCAGCTGATATTCTTGCTAATCATCCTTTTTTGATTTCTAAAATCCTTTAAAACATAATTAGGCAACTTTGTGACCAATGCATAATGTCAGCCTTTTCAAAGAATTGTATAGAAGCATAAAAGGCAAAGCTCTGACATTGAAGCTCAGAGGTGCAACCTCACACTCTGATGTTGTATCCATTTACATATTCAGTGTTAGGAATGCCTAGACAGTATTAACAAAACATAAACCTCTCAAATAAGACAACAGCAAACTAATGTGTGCATATTTTGTTTACAGTACTTTTAAGCTTCTAAAAAGGTTAAATAAATATTAAATTATATTTTACTTATTCATTCACTTTAAATTATTTAAAAATAAAATATAATTTGTTAAGTAATAAGCTCTATTTATCTCCTTTCAAAAGCCTTTGTAAAGGTTCATTGAGCATTGACGTCTTTGACTAACTTGACAGGATGCAAGTTATTTTTATTTCTTGGGTGATTATATCTCTGAGCAAACAAACTTGCCTGATGCTTCGTGTCCTTATCTCTGACTGAAGCCAGTGGGAACTGGATCTGTTTATAGCTTCACTGATACATAGAAAGCCTTCATTTTTGCATGGAAACCTATGAGAACACAATTATTTTTCACCATCTTAGCCTATCTCTTCACCTCTGCCATGCTCACATAATTTCAGTTGGCTGAAGCAGCAGTCTCACAAAGGAAGGAAAGAAAAGCCAGGAACATTTTGGCCTGGCAGATGACTTTGGTTTCTCAACAAGTCTGTGCAAGTGTCAAGTGATTCACAAATGGTTCAGCAAATGTTGTCTCTGCTGAAATCAGATAAGGGTCAGTTCCAGGCGCCACATGAAACACATGAAGCCAGGGCCAGTGCTGGGATTGCAGGCGCTCTGGTGGATGCAGGGTCCTGCTCTTTCCCTGGAGTGCTGCCCCCCATTCCACAAAATATCTGCAATGGCTGGGCTTTGCTCTTCCAGCCTCAGATGCATTTAGCTCAGACAAGAGATGTGCTGATCCATGCTCCATCATCCCTCACCATGAGCCAGGGCTGACTATGCCTGGTGCTGAGGGCCAGCACCTTGCACAGGGGCACCAGGAAGCCCAAGAGGAGACTCATATCTTGTGTGACCCTGTGTTCAGTGCCTGGTTGCACAAAGCTTTCGCCTCCTGGGAAACAGCTTTAGTTCAGTATGGGCTGAATGCTCAACACTACAAAATTGGATGGATCAAATTTGTTCCGTATTTGGGGTTACTGAGAGAACCACATACAGTGCACAAACCCCCAGAATAGAAAACTTAATAATTATGGTGTTTTGGAAATATTTTTTCCCTGGTAATCCAGAATGCTAATCTGAATTACCAGATTATCTGTTCATTCATTACTTAGTACCAGTCTTAAACCAAAGGAACAAGGATTTCAACTAACTTTTATTCTACAACATACTGCATGACTTGAGTTTGTGTGTTAATCCTTATTTTCTTCCCTTTAACAAGATTTTTGACACAGATCCTGAATAGGACAATAGAATAATCAAATACTTTCACAGAATCACAGAATATTCTGAATTGGAATGGACACGGAAGAATCATTGATTCCAACTCTTTAATGAATGACTCATGTAGGGATTAAACCCATGACTTTGGTGTTATTAGCACCATGTTCTAACCAACTGAGCTAATCTCATGTGAAAGAGAAAAAACCCACAACAGTCTAATGATTAAAATATTTTAAAGGTGTTTTTTTAGTGGGGGGAAGGGCTTTTTTTGGTGCGTTTAGCAGATGGGGTAATGGAAGCAATTTTCTACGAGAAATGTAAAATACTATCTGCAATTCTAAAATCTAAAATACTAATCTAAAAAAATCTAAAATACTATCTGCAGTTACTCTTTAAGGACAAGAAATGAGTTCTATTAGGCTTACACTACGTGCTCCCTCTAAACTCAGCTGGTATTAAAATAATAGACTCACTATTCAAAGTCAAAGAACTATAAACTGAAGTTGTTTTTCTCTCCAGTGAAGTCTCACTTTCAGTGGGGATGAATAAGTACTTTAGACTTTAAGTAAATAGCATATTACATTTATTTGTATATCAGTTGATTTTAATATTGTTAGAATTATTTTATTTTATACTTAACAATGTTGTAGGCAATTTACAGAAAAGTTAAATGCACAAAACAGAAGGCTAAAATCTATATAGAAAAACTAAATGAACGGGTCACACTAAGAATGGAAATTAAATAGGTGTTCAAAAATATAATATGATCAACTATTAATGTTTTTGCCTTATTTGTCTCATTCTGCCAAATCTTACTGGTCTTTATATAATCCTTCCCCACAACATATTTTTAGGTCTAGGCCATAACCTGCTGTGGTCTCACAGCTGAGCCTGCTTGGAGAAAGAGTTTGGACTACAGACCTGGACTAGAAGACCTGAATTCAACATGAATTTCCCTCTGATCCTGTGATCTGTGCTGGGTCCACTTATTCCCCTCTGGAGCCAAAGCATGTCCGTAGGCCATACCTACACTGCCTAATCCCTCAGGACGTGGTCCTAGGCTGACCCCAGTGCCCACAGTGGAGAGGGACACTGGCAAGTGAAGCAGACCATTCCTGGGTACCATGTGTGTACCCACACTGCTCCTAGAGCCAATCTATGCGCACCCTACACCTCTCTGCTCCAGACTCCTGTGCCATTTCTGAGATGTAATTACCATGTGTAAGTGGCTGAGGGGTCATTTTGTCCAAAATATCTGAAAAGTGAGGTCTGTGCTTGTTCCACAGGATGAACTATCTGTGCTGGAGACCGCATGTTGCACGCCTGAGGGTGTAGGGCAAAGGAGACTGAGGGTGGAAGGAACCAGACCTGGGGGAGCTGTCTCTATGTATCCCTTTGGAGTGGCTCTGGGGGTGCAGCCTCTCTGAGCACCACCTAGGGGACTTGCCTGTTCTGGAGAAGGGTGACTGGAGGCTCCAAAGCAAAGCCAGTGTGGAAACAAGTGCTCACCTTCCCTCCCTGACCCCTCACACTGATCAGGTCACAGCTCACCCCTTAGTTTATTTCACCACCTCACAACTCAGGTTCTAGTAAAGCTCACATGGCCCTGGCATCTACTTCAGAAATCCAGGAAGCTTTTTCTCTTTTATATTTGTCTGTAAAAGTTGTCTAAGAAAGACTTAAACATATAGGTTAGTTTATAGAGAGGGTGCCATAAATAATATGTCTGTACCAGCTGTACCTGTTAAAAAGGAAAATAACAAGAAATTGGTAGACAAACATTTTCTGACAGGTAAATTACTGGATGGACACTGAATAGTCATATGGGATGAATGATTAAAATCTCCAGCCCTTTTCTGCTCATTGAATCTGCTTTTTCAGCTGGGATTTAGCATCTTGCTAGCACCTGGTTTAAAGTTTGCAGGGCAGGGGTGGACCTGTTCATGGAAGAGGTATGACTATTGTTTCCTAGAAAAACCTGCAAATTAGAATATGTGTGATCCTGTCCAGAGCAGCTGCTGCATCAGCATGATAAGATCTTACTGAATCTGTAATTTTGTTTAATGTAGCTGTGCAACATAAACCTAATGAACCTTGAATACTGGGGCTTATGTTTATTTGTTTTGTATAGCTTTGGAATTGATGTAATGATACAGAACAGCTAAGCTATTTTACTCTCTTTATCCAAGATGTTATTTAATCTTTGGAGTCAATCAGATTAGAACAAATCTGTTATGACTTTCAAGATAAATTCATGTACATCAAGAATTTGTAGTCAGGTCATAGCAAGAGTATTGTGAATGTTCTTCTGTTGCTATGTAGCACTCAGGTCATGCTGGGGTGCATTTGGAAGGACTCTGAAATGCAAAGGGCAAGACAAGGCTCGATTTCACCATGTAAACAACTGTGTCAGAGAACCCACTTGTAACACAGACGTTGCCCAGCTTAGTTAAAACACAACTCTATAGTGTAACAGAAAATTTCTCATCTTCCCTAAACCAAAGCTGAAAATTATCGAATAGACTCAGTCAAACTCACAATTAGCCTATGCATAGAACTGCTGCATGCCATGGTGAATATCTAGAGAAGGTCAAACAAACAATTAATTAAATTTGTAGTGAGGATTCAGAATTGCATCTGTAGGCTCAGATTTATTCTCTGATCTCAAGACTAAACCAGACGTGATTTGACAACACTATACTCTACACTCTACACTCTTTAACTCACTTGTTAGCCAAATAGGATTGTTGGAAATAGCCAATAGCCTGTGCTGATTCCCAAAGCTGGGCTAAGGAGACACAGCCTATCTATCTCCTCTGCACGTACAGACAGGGCAGGGTGCAGGTTCCCTTTTGAGCTTGGAAGATATTTGCCTTTGATGTCTGAACTGTACAAGAGTCCTTTAGAAAGCAACAGGACAAACCACCACACTTTCAGAGGTATAGTGACTGATGACTATTAAATGTAAACGTTTGTCCTTGGCAGGGCAACTGTCTTGATAAATTAGTTCATTTTCCCATCTAAACTCTGAAAGGAGCTCTTGCATCAGCAAACTGAAGGAGACCTGAAAATACTTAGAAAGGGGAAGCAAAAAAGCTGCACTAATACATACAAGCACATTTATCAGTTTTCCTATATTTGCATATTTCTTGTGCCTAAACAGTAATAAACCAATCACCCTTTGGAGTCCTTAGACAGCCTGTATTCCAACAGTCTCCTTCATTTATCACATGTCCATCAAGAACGAACTGCAAATCCACATCCTTAGGGATCTGGGAAAGATTCTAAGCACTGAAAAATCATGGAAAACCACAAGGTATCTCAGCAATGAAAAGCACTGGCACCTTCTGTGGAAAGGTAACATGCAGACTTCATTTGCCAATGACTCTGCTAGAGAGACCATGCAAGAGCTCTTCTGGCCTCAAATTATTACATAGGAAGTACAGATAAAACACTAGTCAGTTCTCCATAGATTTCATAAGGACAGAGACTTAAATTTGCAATCACTTGATAAGAAAGAATGAATGACTGCTAGCTGTATCTTTAGAGAGACTACAAGAAATCCTTGGGAAAGACACACCATGATCTCATCCAATTTGGTATTAAAACCTTAGACAGAAGATGACAGACTTCACGTGTTATACATATCCATGCATTCCAAGTTCTGATACTGTGGTCCTCTGGTGATATTTCCAGTGTTTTGGTGTTTGACAGATGGATTTCTTTAAACATTAGGAACTGTATCCATCATAGTGTTGGACAAATTTATTCAATTATATTTAAAAAGAGCTTTATGATGGGCATTTTCTCAAGGAAAATGTGACAAAATTTCTGTCTTAATAGAAACATTTTGAGTTTAGTGACTCACCACTTACTGTAAAACATTTAATACACTCTATAGAAAATGGGTAAGATCAATAGGGAATGAGATTTCCAGCAGTCAGTGTCTGAATGGGGCAATATCTGCATAAGCAGGTAGGACATTCAGAAGTCTGAAGACTGCTCTGGGTGTTGTTTGGTTCCTACGCATCACTGGGATTTTCAAATATGAACATTAGTTGTTTGATTTCTACGTTCAAGTCTGTATCATTTAAATGAGACTGGGAGAGCTTATAGAAGCATGTCAGCAAGTATGGTGGAAGAGAGGAAGTTTTCAGATACCATTCCGTGATTTGAAGGCACATCTGCAGTGAACACCTTAAACAACATTGAAGGTGAGACTTTTTCAACCTTCCCTGGTAAATCCTTTCCACTTTGCAAGAGTAACTAAAAATCCATGAAATTCCTAGGTACATGCACACTAGATTATAGAATGAATATCTTCTCAACATTACCTTCAGTAAATTTCTAATTCGAAAAGCAAAATATACATATTTTCAGCAACAGAATCTGAGTTGAATGAACTACAGACCCACATTACTGTGTTGGGAAGCAAGAAATCCAGTTTTGAAAGTTTGCTGCAAGGGAAGATTGTCTCTCACACTTGCCAGGTGAGTACCCCAACTACCATGATATATAATTATATGTAACAGACAACAGGCAATTCTCTGTCAGAAGTTCAATAATCAGTGACCTTTCATGTACTTCCTAATCTGCCTGCGTGTGAATACACAGTGGAATTCACAGAAGACAAGTGTGCACTATCTCTCACCTGCTTAGGCCCACAGATAGACATGTACTGCCTTGGCATAGCAGTAGCAAAAGCTTTGCCCTGATTGTTTTAGGCATCTGCCAGGCAAGCAGACAGCAAAGAGGTGACACACCGATGCTGTAAGTTCCCTAAAACATCAGGGATGGCTTCAAACCCTTTATGGGTTTTAGCTTTAGATTAGGTGAAAAGGCTTTTCTATGATCAAAGCTAATTATACATGAGACTAGGCTAGCAGGACCTTTACAGAGGAAAACTCTGTGGATAAAAATGCCGATGATTGCAGCAATGCTGCCTATAAAATCCATAAAGTATTTAAGAAGTGCCCTGACCCATCCCTGTGTTGGGTGAAGTGACTGTGTATGAGTCTGGTCGGTTGGTAAAGGTTGTTGCAACCACTGAGAGGCAGTTTTACAACTGCAAGCTATGACTAGGCCTATGGGGAACACCGTGAGAACATTTATCCAATTCGTGCACGACAGAAGCAACAGTAAGAACCTTTTTCTGAGTGCAAAGTTTATTTTAACACATGTAACACACATTCATTCATGAAGTATCTCAATTCAAAATTCAAGGAATCCCTTTCAGGATCAAACAGAGTTGTTCTGCATTTCCTTTACAGCATCATACATGTATTTTACTGTGAAAACTCTGGCTCTTCTACTCCTTTCCAAATTACTCAGTGAATTTGATCAGACAGCATGATAAACATATCAGCCCTTTCATATCAAAATATTCAATCTCAATATTTTAATGCACACTTAAATATGTTAGGCACCAAACCTGGGTTGGATTTTTTTATTTTTACATTTTAGGCATGTAAGAGGTGTATGAAAAAAGGAATTAGTGTAGGCTCAGATGTATTGCAGGGACAAGAAGGCATAAAAAGGGAAAGAGTCATGCTATGGCTAGCACATTCCCATTGTAACTGCCTGGTGTAACACATGTTGCATTTGTTCTCCCTTTTATCTCTTGCTTTCACTGTGATATTCCACCACTTTTCTTCTGCTCCTTTCTCTAATATGGCTCTCCATATGTTGCCATGAATCACTGTGATGTAAATTACACAGTCCTGTTGAGACCCATGATGATTGTTCAGCCTGGAAAGTAATACACCTGGGGTGAATTTCCAAAAAATGAAGTCCACTAATGATGATTGTGAGCAAGCTGGATTGGTTTTAAGAGGAAGATGTTTTCTGATTAAGATGCCAAGCTGTCTAATGAAGTAAAAAACCCAAAATCACAATGGTGGAAAAGGATGCTAAGCAATCTGGCAGTGGTGGGAGAGGCTAAAAGAAGACATACATATGATGTGGGTCTGCCTCTGCCATACAGTGCTCAAGCCCTGAGTCTTAACATTCTGCCTGAAGATGTACAGGCATGCCTATATCTTCTGTTGTGTGAATCTGAGAGAATCAGTACAGTCACTGATTTCATGTTGAAAGGCCTAAAATGTCCCCATTGGAGACAGCTGTTTGGAAACTGTTCATTTCTGTGTTGTGGCTGCTTTACATCCCCCCAGTGCAGCAAACAGGACACTCAGTGGCATCACTCAGTGTCACAGTGGAAGTGAATTGCCCCCTGATGTGGGCTGCAACACCTGCACTCAGCACTGAGAGCTGCTGGGGGTAGAAACCTCAGTCCTGGGACACAGTTGTTCTGGCGGTCTCCATAATGGGAGCGTCCTATTTCTGTTAGGATTGAGCTCCCCTTTCTCTTTCCTCCTTGCCTTTACCTCCACTGCCACCACTTCAGTTTTGCCCTTTGACCACTATAAATCAGTGTCACTGACACTGGCAATGGGGTGGGAGCATTGCTCGGGACTCTCATAATACACTCTCTTTCTCTCTGCTTTCCGGAAGGAAGGAATGCAATGGCTCCCTCTTCTTTAAATACTGTAAGAGTGTATCCATAAATATAAGAGCTAATTCCAAGAAATACAAATGTAAGTATTTCAAATCAGAAAATCATATTTTAAACTAAAATGCATTTAAGTTTTAAAATATGTGACCTAAATATATTTAAAATATCACTTAACTGTGCAGCTGCTATATTGATGTACCTTACTAAAGGAAGACAGAATTTTGTTGCTTGCAGTGTTTTCTGACCCTGGGAAGACTCTTCTTTTCCTTAAATGTTGTTCTCATCGCCCAGGATTCTCGGGGAAAAGTATCTCACATATCTGGAAAGTCAGCTGGAAATTGCTGTTGCAATTTTTCATGAGAAATTTCTTGTGACATGCACTTCATGGAAAATCAAAACTCACATCGACTTTTGTCAGTGAGACGAGGATGAAACTGGCTGAAAAATGAAAATATTCCATCAAAAGTCTTTCAGGTATGCCTTTAAAGCCAAGGACATTTTAAGAGAAAGGAAAATATACCAATTTTTTTAATGTTTTAAACCCTTTTTTTTTTCCCATCAAAACCAAGGTTTTAAAATTGGTTTTGTATATCAACTCTAAACACAAAGATATTGTCCACTGAGAAAAACTATATAATATTGCAGGGACTGAATGAACAGCTTTGGCAAAGAAATGAATTGTTGTTGTTTAATAAGACCCCTCTGATACTTGTGTGTGTTCATTTTTCTTATTATTTCAAATGAATGCAAACAAATGATTTTTTTGTAAGTTCTTAAAGCTTCTACAAGACACTAGAATTTGGAACAAACACAAATTAAAATGTGTTTTAATGAGAAATGTGAATATGTGTTATTACATTATTCAGTGCCATAGAACTCCAAGGAAAATGTTGAAGGAAAAATTTAAGGCAGATTTGTCAATATGGGAATGAAACCTTAGTATCTCATTACTAAATTCATTATGTCCATCAGTTTATTGCTGAGATTGTCAGAAGACATCAGCCTTCTCTATAGGCCCAGCATCCCATGAAGCATTTAAATATGTAATGATATTAACTACACTCTTACACATCTGTGTATGAACCACTTTAACAGGAAAGAGTTCCCTAGTTAATTAACTGTGCTCAAACTTTTATTATTGTCTCTCAGTTTTCAAGAATATTGATTTTAGGTAAGTTTTTATGTGAACCAGCTCTACTTGTATACCTGTAAAAGGAAAAAAAAAGTTATTTCTCAAAGAACTGCACCCATTCTACATATCAGCAAGAATTTCATCCTAAGTGATCTCAAGGTATGTTACAAATTTCAGTCATGATTCAGGAAAGCATCATATCTGGGATTCTCACTGTGAATGAGAATTCACAGTGGTAAGTGTTATAGGGCTTCTGGAGTTCAGACCTACATGTCTAGAAAAAAGGATGATGTAAAATTAAGGGAAAAACCAGCAGTAGAACCATGTTGGCAAGAGAGTATTTTTGTTTTGTATGTTTCTAAGAAGGTCTTCACTGAAGAGCTAGCCCAAACTCTGACTCCAGGGTTGATTGTAATCCTTGTCTTGTCACAGTGAGAACCTTGCTGGTAGCAAAGTGGTGTACCCTGAAACTTCAACGAGGACAGGGAGGCTCATCTCTTCCTTTCTAAACTTGTTAGCTACAGTTTAGTGATTGTAAAGATGAAGTATGAACTAATCACCACAAAAGCATTCTAGTATTCCACTAGAAGTAACAGACAAACTAAAACCAAACCAAACCAAACCAGTAAAAACTATGCATGAAAAAACCTGCAGATATAAACTGGCTTCTGTTTCCTGTATTAGAACAAAAGTTATCTATAATTCAGTTATTACGGTGCATCTCACATGAGATCACGAGTTAAAGTTGAACTGCCCCAGGTGATTATCTATGACTTACAAGTCTAGTTTTGGGAGTTTACACTACAGCTAATGGCTCTGTCCTGCCTGTTCAGAACTGCCAGCCCCAGATGGGAATTCTGCCCTATATTTCTGAAGGGCAAAGATTTGCGACACGCAGCTGACTAATGCCATTCCACTGCACTTTACGTGTGCACAGCCGCAGCACAGCAGTGGGCAGGGGACAAACGTGTCCCTGCTGCAGCCGCTGCCCCGGGAAGGGCAGGATGCCGCCAGCACAGCTGGGGGCACAGCTGGAGGCACAGCTGGGGGCACAGCTGTGCTGCCCGCCCGGCGTGCCCAGACTCTGCCGCTGTGCTCTGGAAGCCCGTCCCGTCCTTTCCCGATCAGTCCAAGGTTTCCCGCTGGAGCGCGGCGCCCGGCCCGGCGGGCAGTGAAACCCGCGGGGGGAACGCACCGCGTAAGGGCCGCGAAAGGAGCGAGGCAAGGTGGTGCCCCCCGAAGGGGAAGATGCGCTGGGGTCTGCCGGCTCAGGCCCTCAAGCAGCGCCCCGTCCCCAAGCGGCGACCCGGGAGAGGATGTTTTTGAGGGGAGCAAACCCTCCGAGCGCCCCGGCGTCGAAGAAGGCGCCCCGT
>VXBC01007845.1:141153-256270 GCA_013399945.1 Ploceus nigricollis | reverse complement strand
GCGCAGGGCGGCGATGTGGCGGTGGCGGTATGTGAGCGGCCGGCAGCTGCACGGCTTCCGACACTACAAGGTACAGGACAGCCCCGGGGCCGGGAGGGCGGGCGGTGGACGGTCCTCCCCAGGTCGCATCTCGCCTCCGGAGCGCTCCGCTTTGGGCGGCTGGATCCCAGCCCCACTTTGAATGCGGCCCCGGCCGGCCGGACCATCCCTCCGCCGCCGGAGGGTCCGCAGGGCTCCACCTGTGCCCGCAGGGGGATGTCCCGCGCCTCCACCTGTGCCCGCCCGCACCGTCCCGGCTCTGACGGAGTGCGTGCCCTGGGCAGGAGGTGGGTGTTCGCGGGGCGGCAGGTCTCGGTGGAGGCGGAGTGAACTGGGTTTTGAGTGAGTATCAACGTCTATAAAAGCTGTGCCCGTTTTAGAGCACCGTGGTTTTGGAGGCATCCGGTGTTTCTGTAAGAAAGCACGCATTGATGCTGCTTGTCTGGCTGTCTGCAAAGCCTTCGGACACAGGAATGCTCTGGCATTGAGAAATAAATAAGAAAGCCGGGGCCGGGGGAGGGGGGAAAGAAAAACTTACTTTAAATAATTTGAACTAAACCTCATGTTTGCAAATAACCAACATGCAGAATCCCAGTAAATGGGTGAATCATTAGGTATTTGAATTTACCAGTGTTATGTCATGGATTTAGGAGTTACAGGGGATGTGGTATGGGGATCATCCAGGTTTGTGCCAGTTGAGGTGCAGGTGTCTGAAATGGGCCGTGCCATCCTGTTCCCACACCCTCACCTCATTCCTCGTCAAAAGCAGGAGGGGCATACCAGCTTCTACCAGCACAACACCCAGCCTTTTATTTTATGTTCAGTTTGCCAAAGCAGCCCCTACACCATGCTCCCAAGATTCTTGCCTTCTTGCTCTTACCGTGTGCCTTCCCAGGCTGGGCTCCAACTAGGGTGTTCAGCTTTTCCTGGTTCATATCAAGCCCTTCCGTTCCCTGGGCCAGCAGCTCTGCCTGTTCACCTTAGCAGGAATGAAGGTGGGGGAAGTGTGGCTTCCAGAGTGTTCTCCAGGTTGCTTCCTAGGAACTTGTTATGCATAGGAGCTAATTAAAATGTACCAACCTGTTTGTGTGTCTCTGATATGAGTGGGATAAAACATTCTGCAAGCTGCTTCTGGCCACAGGGCGTGAGTTGCGCAGGTCTGTGCTTGAATGGTGAAGCCGCAATCTTGACTGAGATCAGGAGGAAGAAAAATAAAAAGCAATTTTTAGGATAAATGGACGTTGTTATTTAAGTAACTTTCCTGAATTATTTGAGTTCATAGTACAAATATGGGAATGCTTGTATTGCATTCTTTCTTATCATTTGAATGAATATAGCTTCAAACAAGTGCAGATGAGGAATAATCAAAACAACATTCTTTAAAAACCTGTAATCATTGTGCCATAATTATGATTTACAGGGCAAATTATTACCAAAAGACAGAATCACATATCAAATAATTTAATTTGAATATATTGGTTTCTCAAGAGCATTGCAAAGAATCTATATAAGGTAATTTTCTTAAGTACAAGAATCAGCCAACGCAGATACTTAAGAAGTATCTGTTCTACTCTGTTCTGAAAAAAAATCCTAATAAGTGCAGGCTTTAGAAAGATGAAATCAAACGGTTTTCTTTTATCTGAGGTGACTTGGGACTGGGATATCTTGGAAATAAATAAATCCAAATGGCACAGGTTTCACACAAAGAAATACAGCTACATGAGGTTGGTGCTGCTGAGCTGGTCAGGTATCTGCAGCGTTTGCCTGGTGCTCCAGGTTCCAGGAGGACGTGGCAGGTGATGGCAGTTCTCCCTATTCCTAAATGCTGCTCACAGATTTAAAGTACTCCAAAAATACAAAAGGGGTGCAGCAAGGAGACACTAATCATTACCACAATCTCTTGTCCCTCACCCACCCATACCTGGGCCTTCTACAACCACAGCTTTGTTTTCACCACCTCCCAGGCCCGACACGTGCTCTTCAACCTCCTTTTGCCCTCTGGCTGCCATCTCCTCCCCTTCAGCCTAGGGCCTTCTGCATCCTGGTCCTTCAGCTTCCCAGCCCCTTGGAGGAGATTGCTGCTTCCTTTGCTGCCTACTCAACAGGTGCCAAACTCTGATCACTGTGCCCAGCAGACATGGGTTACCTCTTCTTACAACCTCCTGGCTATTTCTGCCCTGTGTTTCCTGGTGAGCCCAGTTGTGGGGTAGTGTGGAAGGATATGTGCGTTGGCCCTGTGAAGAACTAGGTAATCTCTGAAAGGATCTGTGAGCATACGTTCAATATTGAGGTAAAACACTGTATTGCTTCTGGACTTGAAGTGTGCATAGAAAACTTTAGATTCAGTGGCATCCATCTCTCTGTTGTACATCACAGTGCAACATTGTACTCGCAGTACTATCAGTGGCTTAATGTACTCCATACTTGGCACAATTTATCTGCTGAGCGTAACGCTGCTTAAAAAAGGATTTGTGTAATCAACTCCTTTTGTAAAGGTAAATATGGCCTGAAAAAAAATGCTGTTCAATTTTCAAAATTTTCACACAGCTGAATTCATTTCTCTGCCATGAATGCTCCAATTGTATGTTTCAGGCACTGTCTGTCTCCTGTTCACAGTTGGAGGAGGGCCTTGGCAACAAAACCAGCACAGTTCTTTGCTAAGGAATGGCAGACCTCTAATGAATGCAGAGATTTCAGCACCCTTTAGCATGTTAGGTCCATGTATATTAGGCTTTTGAAGCAAGTTTTCCCCAATTAGCAAGCTTTGGCTTACATCACAGAGTGACCTCAGAGCACAAAAATGCATTTCCTTAGGATGAACCTAAACCACATAACAAACACACAAGTACCCCCAGTACATTCAGTCCATAGTATTATAATGGAACCAGTTTAGTGCAATACCTTCTGAAATCCTTATAACACAGGCACTGGCTCCTCAGGACTGGCTATTTCACTTTACTAATCTATTCCCATTCATTCTGCCTGTTAATGGGGTTTTAGAGATTCAGTTTTCCTCTTTCTGCTTAAAAGCACACCGAGAACAGGTGGAGATGTGACAATGAGACAGTTCAGACACAACCCTGAGTATTACTGCTGTGATATTTCTGCCATCTTCTTGTCTCTGGGGCAGGTGCTGATTTCAGGACAGTTGCATGCTCAGGTGATTTGCTGCAACTGTATCACAGAAGATTCTTATCCTTGTTTTGTGTCCTGTTCTCTAGGACATGGAGCAACACAGCCAAAAAGCTACAACCAACCAGAATTGTAGGGCTTGGATCATGTAGTTCCTACTTTTATGTTTTATCAGCATTTCATAATTCTATAAGAGTACCTGTGGAATTACACTGCTACCTTTTTTTTCTGCCTGCTTGGGTTTCTGTTGGAAACTAGCTGTTCTGCAACAACCAGGTGATGAGTACAGATAAAAGAAGAATTTGATTCTTTATTTTTATCCTTCTCACTGGAATGCAGTAATGTCAGTGGTGAGCTTGTGCTGCCATTGTTTCTTCTCATCACTTCATTCTTAGGATTTCCCTTGCATATTTGCCTTGAGTCACCTTTTTTTTACAGTACCTGTGCACAGAGGTTTTTCAAACCAGAAAACTTTGATGCTTTATCCTGTTTGAGAATAAAAGAGATCTAAGAACAAACTATAGAGGCTTGGCTCAAACAATAGGCCTGGAAAAGGTTATTAAAATTCATATACAACATTAAAAATTAACATCTAAGGTTCCACATTTTCGTCTTGTTTTGTTCACACTCTTTCTATCCTCTAAGTAATTTTTTATCAGGTAACCGTGTGGACAAGGGGTGTGGTGAGGAGGGGAGAGTCAATGAGGTATAAGTAGTTTCATTTCAGTGAGGGGTCTGCTACTGTCCCATGTTCTCACAAGTAAAGTAGGTAGAGGTAATTAAGATGGAATAATTATAAAATGGAAACATTTTAAAGAGTTTAAAATATTTCTTCAAAGAGAATGGAAACATTTAAAGTTTTCTGTCAAAGTAGGAGATTCTATCAAGTGGGATTTTACCTACACAGCTGTCTGTCTGTCCCAACTCCATTGTTTTTCAATACTTTCATTAAGTAACAGAAAGGAGAATATTGTAAAATTTTCACTATATTTAAGAATTTTGAAGAATAAGTTTATGATTTAAAATATACTTGGAAAAGGGATATAATAGCCAGAAATCAATATGAAGAAATTCAGTAAACAAGGTTTTGCTTAGGGGAAAGAAAATCAACATTTAAGATGTAAAATAAGAGACAACAGACTGCAGGAAAGATATCAGGGGATCAGTGTTGACAGCGCTGTGGCTGTTATAATAAAGAGAAAAAAGTTCTTAAGCTGGAAGTGTCATAAATATGTCAAAGAGTTACGTTTACTCCTGTAGCTGATGTACTGATCAGGTATCAACTGGAATAATGTGTCCTGCCTGCTTTGGCCCACAGTTTGCAGTCCTCAGAATGACATTATGAATACCAAGAGGCTTAAAAAAGATGAACTGTGTGAGGCAGTCTGAGTAAAGTGGGAGTAAGAGCCTAGTAAAGAGTGCCCTTTTAAAGAAGGACAATATGTGAGTTTTGGCTGCACAAAGAGAAATTTAAGGCGTCTGCTATGTCAGTCTTATGTTGATAAGGTCTGCTGGAATAGGTACTAAAGGGGATTGGGCAATCATTTTATCAGTCTTAAGAAATGGCTTGATTTCTCTGAGGCAAGATCAACAATCTAGTGTTGAGTATTAATAAACAACAGTTGCTGACATCTTTTTATGAAAGTTTTGGGTAATGTATTTTCTTTTAGTATGCTTCTTGCAAGCAATGGGGTCATTACCTCATGGAAACTTGATCTGCATCCTTAATGTATACTGAACGTGATCTTGCATTAGGTGAACGCTCTGGACTAGAAGATCTCTCAAATTACATCCCAGCCCTCATTTTGGAGGGTTAGAGAAACAAGATCAGATGTATGATGATCACATTTCAAGGTCTGACTCTTTCTCTTATACTGACTTATGCCAGAAGAGCAAAGTGTGTTGAGTATAATCTAGTGAATTAGTGTCTGGAAATTCAGGATTCACCCAGATACAAGACTGGATTTCTGTGAAGTCTATGTTTTTCCAAGGCTACAAGTGTAACTATGAGATTTAGAAAAATCATGGGTTCTGCTCACCTTGATTGAACAGTAGTTTTGCTTTCTACTCTGGTAACACAAGGAGTTTACATGATTTGGAAAATTTAGGAGAAGAGACTTTCATTTGCATGCTTACCTGGAACTTCTTAGGAGACAGTTAATAATGGTCATTGCAGTAATGCTCACTGCACGTGGACAATTTTTTGTATATTGAGTACTTTCTTTACATGTTTATTATATAGTGGTTTTTTCCACATACTGTTTTTAGGTTTTTTACTACTATTTAATTCCAAATATTATCTGAAAGCAGTTATCAGTTGTGTCTGTTGTAGTTAGATTTTTCAAACCACCAGAGTTTATTAAACTGTGTCCTTGAATATTTGAGACAGTGAAAACTCATATTGTCCGTCCTCAATAAAACTGTGAGTCAACAGCCCACTGTTCTACAAATAAAATGTAGTTACTTTGTAGTTCATGTTACTTTGATGGAAGACTGGGGTTGTAATTAAATGTTGTTGAATAGTATGGGAAATAAACAAAATAACTCATTACTCTTACATTATCTGTCACTGTATTCATGTGTCTCATGTATCAAAGAGCCATGGGCCAACTGAATATGTCATTCTGAAAGACAATCTTCATACACACATTACCTCTTTTTCCTCATCCTGTTGTAATTGTAGCTGACAATGTAGCATTTCATGAGTTCTGTAATCATTATCTTCCTTCTACGTATCATGCTAATGAACCAACAGCTTAATGAAATCACATCAGAGAGATGCTGCATTTGATATTCCTTGCTGCAGGACTTTTTCCCCAATGATGGGAAATTGTACATGGATTTGAGTCCAATATTATGCCCATGAATTCACAAAGGTTCATTAGATCACTTTTGGGACGAATGTGCTCAATATAAAGAGTTATATGCCTTGTTGAATCTCATAAAAGTGCAAATACCAACTGCAGAATTTCATTTTATTGCTTTATCAAGAGATGTTAGCATTCTGAAGTGCTTTTTGGATTTTTATGTGTAGGATGTACATGTATACATATGTATTTTTTTTTTATTAATTTCTGTTTTAATAGAAGACTAATTGCAAAGATGTATCTGTGATTTGAATGTGGATTGTTTGTTATAAATCTAAGGGAATTCTTATTCTAAGGGTTATTTTAGAGAGGGAGGAGTCTTTCTGTGAAGTATCCCCTCTCTTGTGCATCAGGATATTAGATAACACAAGGGTTCATTGTATGTGCTACAGAACCACTGTTTAGCATCTCTTATGGAAACTACAACATCTGTCTTCCCTTTTGGGCCCACTTTGGGTTCCCCAGGTATTTAGGCACACCCTCTGGCAGAGCACCAGCTGGATGGGTACTTGGTCTACTGTTAGATCTTTAAAGGGCTGCTGGCACATACATGTTTGTACATGCACAGAAATAGGTGTAACACAAAATCCTGCTCTTGTTTCCTTTTACCAAGTGTGGAAGACCAGTCTGCACAAAAAGACCCCATAGAAATCAGCTTTCTTGCTATGTTAGAGCTTCTCCTTCAATAATGAGTTAAGGATAAGTTGTGCAGTTCCTTGAGAGTGTGCAGGTTTTGGTTTTAGCAGGATTTATATTTTCACCAATCTGGCCCAGCCTCTACCTTTGTCCCTTTACAGCAGCACACGTGCAGCTGTCTTCTATTATCCCTTGCTCAATATTTAATCATCTTTTTATGTTCTTTTTAATTATTTTGTCTTTTTTGTTAAGTGCTTGAATGTGTCCCACTAAACAAAGCCTTTTCCTGAACAGAAATTAGGCAGCATCCTTAATATAACTACTATTAGTTGAAAACTGGTTGCTGACTTCCAGTCCCACTGACTGTCTGCTTCTCCCTGGTCTGGATAAAGCACTTGGTTTTGAGCTCCTGGCTGAGCCTATGTTGAGAAGGAGGAGACCTGCTGAGGTCCCTTCTCACCTGAATGATCCTGTGATCCAAGCCCATGGTTCTGTGATCTTAAGGCCATGACACTGCGCTGCAAGCAAGGGGATATGCCAATGGCAGGCATGAGTCCCTAAGAGTAGCCTGTCCAGACCCACAGCTCTACGTGCCCATGACCTCATGGACATGGGTCCATACATACTTCATTAAGGGAAAGGATGTGGCACATGACGCAAGGTGTGTCAGGATTCCTGAAAATGAGGAGGTGAATGATAGATACACCTTTGCAACAAAACATCCCCAGGACAGCAGTTTGTGTAATAACAACTTCCTAGTGACTTAGTAATGCCAATCAGAATTGTTGAATTGCACAAACTATGACATTCTAGTATTTACTAGGAATAATATCAGGTGGAAGGAAAATCTAACTATATTTCCTAGCTGTAGTGTACACAGGCCAATGGAACCGAAGGGGGCAAAGTGAGAGGGGAGAGAGGAGCTCAGGAGCCCAACTTGGGCAGCCTCTTCCTTCACAGTGCAGCTGCATCCAGCCCTAGTACAGGCTTATAACTCCTGGACTTAGGAATTGGTGATCTAATAAAAAACCAAACCAAAACAAACCCAAAAAACAAAACAAAACAAACCTGTTGCCTCTGGCGAGGCGTGACGACCTGGTTCAGGAACGGCACGGCAGTCACCCCAGACTGCTCGGTCCAATTACTCGCAGACACCAATATGGTAGACGGTAATATGGCGTTTATTTCGGGGTGACGTGGCGTTATATAGCCTGGGCTACGTCACTTCCGCTAGCTTCGCGCCACAACTAACGGTATTGACAAACAGCGGGGAGAAGGCGGGGAACCTAACTTCCCGTACAGCGCGTGATCTTCTGGTCGCTGGTCCCTATCTCCCCACACAAACCCCATATATATATATGTAGTGCAGAATACACCAAATTATTGTATAGGAAATAGAAAACCCAAGCCATTATTCATGAATAATTAATTAATGATGATATAGTGTAAAGGAATTCTATTATTAGATATAACAGGACTGTGTTTTGGAATATATCAGCACTTAAACTGAACATATTTGGCATCCACAGTGTTGTGGAGCTCTGTTTATAGCATGCTTCTCTTTCTTTCCTTTGTGAAGCTTTTGTTAAGATCCAAGACTGTGTCCCATAATAACTACAAACCTGTAAAAACATATATAAAGTAGAATTAAACTCCACATGTTCAATGTATTCTAGGAATCGGAAAGATTGGTGGAAAATTGTTACCAGATGTGCCAGTATTTCAGTATTTTCTTTAATTTTTGTGTGGTTCCTGAAGTGTAAGGTCTCAAAGAAGCCATGTTCATGTTGCATAAGACATTGCCCAGAAGCGTGATTTCCCACTGAGCTCTCTTCAATATCGACTGGTCCATTCCCTGGATTGGGAGGGTCATTTTCCAGCTTTCAAAATCACAAAAACCCCTTATCTTGTGCAAAAGAGAGTCCATTGTCATGCCTCCCATCCCTTTGTCTGTCATTTACAAAACACAGGTGTTGTGAATGTAAATGACTGAGTGGCACAATACGGTGCTACCTGGGACAAGATGATTTAAATGCAGGAAAGGAATAATCTGTTAGTATAAAGAGCAGCTGAAATTGAAATAATAATATAATGTATTTATGCAACTACATTTCTTGCAGCTTGCTTTCTCTCCTGACTCTGAAGTGTGTGTAGACATGCTTTATATTTTTCTCTTAATCCTAGTCATACCAAAATTTTATTCTTGTAATAGCTCCACAGTGCAAAGCTGGAGAGGACTAGGGAGTCCAGTGAAGATCCAGCGTCATCTCTCATTAATGGTTAGCTCACTCCCTGTTTGGGTTTTGTTTGTTTATTTCTCTAAAGTCTCTCCAAGGCAATAGCTAGGCTTTTGATTTGGAAGTAGTCTGTTATGGAGGTAGTGCACATCATTTTTTGGTTTCACCATTCTTCAGCACTCTTCCAGCATGGGCATTTGGGTTTTTGAGCATGCACAGCAGACAGGGCTCACTTTCATGCTCTGAAAGTGCCATATTGCTGGGTTACAGTATAGTCTCCAGATTGTTTCAGATACTTTGAACTTAAGCATATTGAATGCTAATGATGTGTTGGGTGTGTGGGGCCAGATGATGAGGCCCAACACCCCTCCAGCAGATGCTGTGCCGTGCTGATGTGACCAGCTTGCAATAATGGGAAGTATTTCTAAGCTGTGTGGATGTGAGCCAGAAGGTACCATTTGTCTTGTATTTAGCAGAGCAGACCTTGATCACTGTGAGTGCTTCTGCCTCTCGGTGTTTGGCTCTGCTCTGTCACTGCAGAACAGTTGTCTTTCTACTGTGTAGCCAAACCTTTGCTGTTGCTCATTTTTCTTTCTTCTGTTTTCCTGTTACTTTTCTTAATTGTTTATCCCTCCCCCTCCCCTCCTTAATCTTGTTTCCTTTCCCCTTTAACACAGGTGACCAGCAGAAACTTCATGTTGTGCTGGATGGAAATTAAGATGCAGAAGCATAAAGTAAAAGCACATTTCATGTGTGCTGCCCAAGTCTCTATGTATGTGTGCACGTGTCTGATGTCTGTATTCTCCTTTCTAGCTCTTCTAGAAGCCGTTAACACTGAGAGAGAAAGCAGATGACTTTCAAGGAGATATCAGCTATTAAATAAAACCAGAAGAAACATTTTAAAATTTGGGAGTAAGATGAAGTCAATGCCATTTTTCCTATTCCCTTACTACTGCCATTCCCTCTCAACTGTTACAACTTCTTTTAAAAATATTTGAGAGTAGCTTTCTGATTATTCCAAGCCCTTCTTCTTTGTATAAGGACAATCAATCCCTTTTCCAGGGCAGAAACTGTTTCCAGGAAAGTGCTTAGTACTTGTATGAGTCTTGCACTTAAAAACCTCCAACAGGCTTATCCTCTTCACTTTTGTCTTTTAATGTAAGTGCCCTGAAAACGACAGAATTACACAATAGCAAACGGCAGTGCTTTTTTTCCATCAGATTCAATGGACTCTTGCATTCATGTTCATTGGTCATAATGTGAGCATATTACTCAGTACTTTGCTTTTCTGAGCAGCCATGAGCATTAAACTCCTGAGGATTTCATGGCCTTGAGGTTTGTAGCTTCTTGGGAGCAGAACAAAGCAGAGTATTAAATGGTATAGCAGACTTTATTTGTCAAGTTTTATTTTTTGCCATGACTGAAAACTATTTTTCCATGGGTGTTTCCTTTGGTCTGGCTAAACCAAATTATTGTGGAGGGAAGCGCAGATTTCCACTCTTCTGCACATCTGCTGAAAGTTCCTTCCCCACCCAGAGGACCAACAGTTCAACCACAGACACAGGAATTAACAGGATGAAGTGTGGTGTGTCTTGAAATGTCTTTAGGTGACAAAAGCTGGCTGTAATTCTACTTTTTTTTTTTTTTTTTTCTTTTTCCAGTAAGGTCTGTTTTGATTTTTGGTGCTTGACTTTGGAAACTGTGAGGCAAACAAAAAGCTGACTGTCTCTCTTGTTTGTGTCTGTTATGTAGAGATATGTTGGAAAGCTACCTAATCTTTTACATTTTCCAGTAACGAAAATAAAAAGATTATATAATATCTATATAGTCTCTTATATTTTCTCTATAAGAAAACAATTTCAAAGAAATGAGACGAATTTTCCTTTTTTTTTCTTCTAAGAGAAAGCAGTAGTTCTGAACAGCCAGTGAATATTTTGGATAGGAAGCCTCATTTTACCATTGTTGTTTAACTAGCATTTTCTGATTTTATTTGTGACTTTGACTTGGGGGTGAGGGGAGAAGGAGAATGCCAAAGTAGAAGCAAGGGTAAAACTCACTTATTTTGGCCTTTGCACATTCTTATCCAGGTATGGCTGAATTAATTGAATTTGCTGGTCAGCAAATTGTCCCATATTTCACATAGTCTTTGAATACCAGCTGGGGTAAGGAAATGGGCAGTAGCCACAGTGAAACTTTGAGCAGACTCCTGATTACCTGAAACCTCAAAAGTGCCAATGGATACTTTGAATTTTCTTCATTTTCAGAAGATTTCCATAGTTCTTATGTGAATTAAGTACTAGCTTGACTGGTCTGTTGGCATAGGTATTGTATAGTTTGGTATTATTGTTAATTTTGGCATAAACGTAAGCAAAACTCACAGGTTTTGGTAATTCACATGCAAGCTGGCCTATCAAAAGTTCAAACAATTGTAATAATCAGTGTTTGAAAGATAAATAAAGCATCTGGACCTGCAAATACATAGAGAATAATGAAGACTTAAGTTTTACCTGCAAATTAATTTTTTTCTGAGGTAACATGTTTAAGAATTCTGATACATATTCCAGTGGAAAATCTGTTGATGACAAAATTGCATAGTGTATTAAATAACATGGGTGGCAGCAGCAGAGAAAAACAACACATCAAAGTGAACACTTACAGCATTTTTAGAAAAATTAAACTCAGTGATGTACACTTCATTAAACTGAAAATTTTATTCCCTTTGGAAATTTGGGCCGTCAGGTCTGACCAGTTACTGTTAGGTGATTTTTTGGATATTTGTCAGTACTTTTTGCAGTGAATAGCTGTGTTACAATAATTTTATTAGATGCTATGTTTATGATCTGTGATTTAAACTTGAACACACAAAATTACTATGTGAATGCTTTGTTTTGCCCAGAAGGTAATTAAAACATATGCTTTGTATTCAGATAGAAAAAGGAAATGTATGGAAGAGTTCCTAAGCATTTCATATGTAGGTACCTGCGTTTAAGACAAGTGCCTAAGTTGCTTTTATAATTAATGACTTGGAGCAGGTACTTCCAGAGTGCAGTCTCCTCCAAAGAGTAGTTGGTTAAGAGAGGTCAATAAATTAACTATATGTATGGAGAGACAATTAACTGTTACCTGAAGTTATGTGAAAGGAGACTCTTTGTCATCAGCTCTTCTGCAAGTGAACAGCTTTGTTAAACTGTGGTCTAACACATCCCTATCTTATTTATCCCTATCTTACTCCCATTTTCTGCACACAATGCTTGGACAGTGCTATATATAGGTATATCTGAATCTTTGTGAGTCATATGCATCATCCTAGCAATGTTAAGCCATATATGCACTTTCAAAGTCCAAGAATTTCTGAAATAATTACATGTACACCTTAATGATGGATAATTTCTTCCAATGTCTACCTGCCGGGGCTCAACTCACATGGTTTTGAGTGGTGTTATCAGTTAAGATTGTTCTTCCTAAGATTATTCTGTGTTCTGCAGTCTCAAGGCAGGATAAAACTTGATACTGTCCCCTGAGGAAAAAGGAGACAACAGCAATTCAGGGTGGCCTTGGATTTCTGAAATATTTTGTTTACAAAAGATATAGATATGTACTTACTGGAATTTATAAAACACATGTATTTTCGAGTCTGTCCAATAGAGAAATTTTATTGTGGTAATGAACTGTGCTATTTTAGAGCTCATTTTTATAATAACATTGCCTTACATGAATTAGCATAGTGCAAATGCAACTGTGTTACTATGACAAAAGCTGTGTATCTCTGCAAGATAATATTCCACCTACAAACACATTCCATGTTCACCATCTATCCTACATACCAGCAATGAACTGGTGCTCAGACTGTGCATTACTGGTAGTGGAAATAAAGGTGTTAAATCCAAAATACAGTAGAAATGCAGAATTTTATAGGGTTGTAAAATTAATAAGAATTTAAAAGTAAAATGTGACTGCAGAGCTATTTGCCATTTCACAAGCCTAAACTTATGTGTTAATACATAGAGTTGCTAACAAGGTAATTGTAAACCAGGCCAGTGCTTTTAAATTAAATAAAACCTGTACAAATCAGAATAAAATAAATTTACACCAGTCTCACTGAGTGCTCTTAGATGCTGAAGGATATGTAGTCCTGGAAAAATAGCCATTGTTCAGGGCTTTGTTTAACATGCTTGCTTTTTCCTCACAGTACAGTGCTGTGGATACAAATCCTTTATCTGTGTATATTATGCAGCCCATCTGGAATAAAATTATTAAGGTAAGAATTTCATTTAATAAAACCATAACATGTTAATGTAAGAATTTGTTTTAAATATAGCATGTACTTTCATTTAAAAATACATATTGATCAGTAAAGCTGAAATGAAGACATCTGATAAAAGAAAAATGTTGCAGGATATATAGCTGTGTTTAAGGTGGGTGTGTTGTTTTGAGATTTTTTTTTTTTAGAAAGAAAGGGCTTGTTTCTTTTTTTCTGATTGCTGT
Organism: Ploceus nigricollis; assembly: GCA_013399945.1. Classification (NCBI taxonomy): domain Eukaryota; kingdom Metazoa; phylum Chordata; class Aves; order Passeriformes; family Ploceidae; genus Ploceus; species Ploceus nigricollis. The sequence continues at coordinate 242,874 of VXBC01007845.1, read as the reverse complement.
AGAAAAGGCATCCATTTCTTTTCAGCATCTTTCATTATTACATCTTTCATTAAACAGCTTTGTAGACATGGATGGTTTTACTTAGTACAGATTATTTTTGTGCAGCATATGCTGCCTAACAACAGCATGGCTTTCTCTCTGTGCTGTGCATATGATTTTGTGCAAGCACTGTCTCATTTTCTCCCGAGGGGACTTGCTTGAGACAGCCAGGCATTCCTCGCAGAAGCTGAAAATGAGAGTGGTTACCATGATCACCATAACGATTGGAAGATGCCATCTCTTGAATGCATTGCAATCTGCGGTTTTTAAAAATAAACCACTCACAATTAGTTATGCTGTTGGTGGCAAAAAAAAAAAAAAAAAGCTGTATCTCAAATAAATATGAACTTTATTGATCTCCAAGGAAGCACTGACTTCTGCATCTGCCATATTACAGGAAATGTTTAGATGGGAGCAGACTTGAAAAGAAACCTTTGTACAAACAAAAAAGGGATGTATGTGGTCAGAGTGTTGTTGGATCTGCCATCTTTGGATTCTGTAATTCAGGTCTTGCTTATTCTTGATATGGCAGGAAAATCATAATCTCTAATTCATAACCTCAAAGTAATTTCATGGAAAGTGTTCAAATGACCCAACTGAAGAATTAAAAAGCAACCTGAACATGGGATGAGAAAAAAAGAAATTCAAAGATGTGACACTAACTTCAGTAATTCAATTCCGAGACTTTGTTTTTATTCCCATCATAATATTGAGGACGACAATGAGGCAGAAAAGCCCCTCCAGCACTCTGGCATGGAAGATGAGTAGAGGCTTTACTGTGCTCTTGCCCTTTGGTTTAGGAGATGGGTGGGTATTCATCAGCTGTCAGATTGAAGGGGGAGTGTTGTCAATACAAAACTTCCTTTGCAGATAAGTTCTCCTAATAGTTGCAGCATTTTACCAGAAGAAGGACAACATTATTGAATGTTCCCATGTAGCTTAGGGTAGTAGGTCCTATAAAAAAATGTGACCTCTTTAGATTTTTTAAAATCTCATGGAGTTTTAGGTGAGCATGATTTAGTTCACTTCTTGCCAGAGGAGAACCCAAACCAGAACAAAGAACTTAAAACCTATTTCAACAATCTGAGTGCAGAACCAAAGACTGAAGTGGGTGCTGTGTGTACTGTGCCATTTGGTTTGGTTTGAATCCTGAAGATACAGCAGTGAATGTTCCACTTTGCCTTCTGGTGAAAGAGGGTTACAGAATACCTCTCAGTGATGTGTCATAAGGATTTAAAGGGAAATTATGTTGCTTTCAGCTTTTGCAGAAGTAGTCATTCTAACATTAAAAGATACTGCCATGTAGAATCAGAGTCCTGCAGAGGAGCTGGCAGTGCACAGCTGCAGAGGGAAAAGCATTATGTAACTGAGATTGCAGTGGAGTCCATTTTGTTCCTAGAGATAAAAATGAGAACTGCAAGAGCACCAAAATTATTGGCCACAATATAATTGTTTGTAAAATATCACTAGGAACGGAAGTTGCTATAATGGTTTTGTTCCTGAACAGTGCATTGCAATAGGGAAATCGGAATAATTTTTAAAGAATTTTTAAAGAATGTTTTGCATCTACTATGTTCATTCAAAATTGGGCGGTACAAGTGTGCATCTTGATGACTGGGAGAAGTTTTTTCACTCAGTTTAGACATCCTGATGCATCCATTCTCAGATATGAATTAATTATTTTTTAGTTTCTAAACTGGTGACAATAAAAATTCCACATGGACTATTTTTACTAGATTTTAGAGGAGTTTAAAAAAAAGCAACCTTAAATTCACTGAGCCAAGCAAAAAAACCCAAAACAACTCACGAGAACAATGGCTTGAGATTCAGGTCTTGCCTTTCATATGCCTGTTTAATCCCAGTGGCAACACAAGTTTCTCTGTATTCCACACTGCAGAATTCATTGGAAGATGTGTTTCCTGTGTTATAAGTCATTACCATTCATTGTAAAATGTACTTTCTGTCTTATAAGAAATTAAGAAGAGCTTGACATTAAAAATATGTGAATTTGTGAGCTGAAAACATATTGTCATAACCCAGTTCATTTATCTCTGGTGGAGATGCTGGACAATGAGAGGAAAAAGAGGAAGTCCCACTGGAATACACAGGTGTATGCCAGTATCACTGAAATCAATTAAACTCCCCTCTGTTGCCTTTATGAACTATGATTTTATCAGCAGAATTAGGCAAGAGTAGCATTTCAGTGGTCTCAAGTGACCTAGTGAAGTTTGAACAGAGCTTTATATAAATGTGTACTTTACCATTTATTATCCAAATAGTTCCTATATTAAAGCATTTGCTGTTTGTATTAAGGCTTTTAGAATGAATGGCTAGACCCAGAGAAACAGAAGTCAGTTAATACTTGGTGGAACTAAGAGTTTTTTAAAAGGTTCAAGCACACAAGGTTTTTGCCAGAGAGCAGATGTGATTTGCCCCATGGCACCTCCAGTTGTATTAGTCATGTAGCACATTGATGTATTAGACCTCTACTGTCTGTTAATTAGGCAATAAAGATTGCAGCTCATCCTTCTATAGCATACTAATAAATTCAGACTCTATTTTTCCAAGGTGTGTAAGAAGTTAATCTTGAACACCCTGTGATTTTCTAATTATGAAATAGGGTGATGGTAGTGTAATGCTAACTAAAAAGATAAGGAGCATTAAGTATAACAAAAGGGATTTTGCAACTGGAATACTTTCCAAATACCTAGACAGATTAGGTTCAGTAAGGATCAAAAGAACATACTTAAGGGTTTAACTGCAGGAGAGTCTGTTTTCCTGAGGACAGAACTCCTGTAACTGTTTTTCATGGTGTGTCTGTTAGCCAAAGGGATTGCAACTATAATAAGTTGAAAAACCTTTGAAAGTTTCCTTCTTAAAATACACAGTTAGCAGGAAAGTGGGTTAAAATAACTTCTTCATGTTTGCACCATGGAAGCATGAATTATTTCCTGTAATAACTTAAAAATGGCATTGTGACTGTTTAGAATGATGAGCCTAATTAGAAAGCAGACTTTTGTGGTGCCCCACTTGATTTGATAGTCAGCAGTTCTTATGAATCATCCAGTCAGTTTATCCATGTATATCCATGTAAACATTTCATCCATAGTGTCTTAAAGCACTCTTTTGATCTATGATTTAGATTAAAAAAGACAAATCTAGATTTTTTATTTTCAGTGTCTGTGCTTCTTATTTCATGGCAGGTCAGAGATACCCAATAAATCCCCAGCAGGAGATCCATCTTCTGCATCCTCAGGTAGCAAAACTGGGAGATGTGTGGCTGTTGCTGCATGCAGAGCATGCAGTCAGTGTAAGAAAGGGAGACCGTGCAGTGAAGGGTTCCTCCTTAGATGCTCTCCAAAAGGAATTTCAGGGGACATTTGCTGTCTTTTTCCTTAGAGGTTTAGATTTGCCCTTTTTAACACTCAGAATGATAGATATGTTACATTTTTAAAATTGTTGCTGTATGCATTCTGTGGTGTATTTTAAATACCATGAGAGCTGACATACAGTGTTTTAAAATCAGTGATAAAGTCCTGCTGATAAGGAAGGCAAATATCAGATGTAATACTTTTCCCAATGTTATTACAGAAAACGTCTTAGAAACGTAATGGAAAAGTGTTCAGGAGCTCTAGCCTGATTTTTGGAAGTGTACATTTAGTCTGTACACCATCGGTTTCACAATTTCTCCTGAATATTACAAATTGCTTTATAGCTGAAAAAGATAATCTAGTCAGGATAGTTAATCAGTCGAAGCATTCAGATTTTAAAAGTAAATTTAAATAAATGTAGTAGTACGATAGAATAAATTAATATGTATTCATCTGTCTGTTCAGCTAGCTAGTCCAGAGATATTAATAAAACATTTGATTTCAAAACTATTGTTAGTATAGTTATAGTATACTATATATACTATAGTATATTGTAAATATACTATAGTATATTGTAATATACTATTCCTGTTAGTATCAGGAATTATTTGACTTGATTTTCGTAAGTATTTTCTTGTACTATTTTATAGTGTTGAAGTACTTTATATACATTTTGAGTCCTTAGACACTCCGAATAATTTAATTATAAGCCTCCAGTATTTTTGTGTTTTAAATATATTGAAAATGTGTTTGAGTGATGGTAATTAATGGTTGATACTTAGTATTTCTGCAAATATGTTCTGTCTAAAAATCATGTAGAAAGCTGTGTAGGCTATTTCAAAAAATATTCTGGAGAAACTGTGTTACTTGGGAAGAGTGTTTTCAAAAGGGATTCATTTTCCAGTGTAAGGAGTACCTTAAAGCCACAGGGAACGAATGCCTGAGAATGGTTACTGGGACAAAGGTTTAGGCAAAGGGAGAGAGTCCTTTTCAGCACCTTCCAAGTAAAATGAATTAATGGAGTGTTAATAATTGATGAATAAAGAGGGAGACCCTTTCAGAAAATTACTATCCAGAGAGTAGGGATGCTTGTAACGGGGAGATATTCTGAATCTAAAAGTGTGCTGCACTCAGAGTCTGAATTAGTTGATGTTTTGAGTAAGAAATTATTCACATACTTTGGAAGAAGAACGTTCCTTGTTATAGAGTGGGAATACAATGCTTAAAGAACCTGCCACGTGGATGCTGAATTACCACACTGGGGTGCTGCAGTCTTCTTTCAGTTCTGATACAGCTGATCACAAAAGGCTTTCCTTGGAGGCTGGGTAAATGAGGATAATGTACAACATTTTAAAGGGAGTACAATGTTTTAAAAATATCATTCTTACTGCACTCACAGAAATCAGGCAAAAGGATTGCATTTGGAAATAAATTTCAGAAATTAAAACTGTATTTTGATTTTAAAATGGGGAAATATACACAAATCTGAACATTGATGATGTCATATAAAAGCTTCTTGCCTGATACAAAATATTTTGTTAAAATAAGATGAACAATTTGAAATATAATTTTTCTGATTTTTTTCCTTTCATATTTTAACAGATAGTGCCTTTGTGGATTGCTCCCAACCTGTTAACATTCTCTGGATTTGTCATGATTTTATTTAATTATTTTCTAATATCTTTTTATGACTGGGACTACACTGCCTCAGGTAAATATGTTCACGTTGTAATTTTTCAGAATTACTGAACTGCTTATACTTCTGAATGTTGCAGGGAGGTATCAGACACTTAAATCTTCCACTTATTCCCTTAATAAGGCTCCTATGGGTGCAGACAGGAGAATCTACCTCACACATAGCATTATAAATTTAGATAATTTTATTGAAAAATCTTATTTAATTTTATCCCTAAAATGGGTTTCAGCATATGCTGCTTGAAGTCTCTGGGAAGCTCTCATTATATTTAAAGCTTGTTCCAGGGTTTAAATATGAAGCCAAAATCCACTTGAATATTCTTCATAACATTTTCATTGATTTCACATTTCCTAGTACCTTAACTGATGCCTGAAGGAGTTAACTTCCCTTTCATTTCTCCACATATTCACACCCCCTATTCAAGACTGCTTCTAGACAAAAATATAGTTTCTAAGTAAATGTCTTTTCAAATTACGACTTTCGAAGTCCATGTCCATGTTTGCTCCTCAATGAAGACCAAGTCAGAATTTTTTTTATCTGAGTGCTCCTGAGTATAGGGTGTGTTTGGTTTGGGCTTCTCAGACCAGCTGTTGGAACCCACAGGAAGTAGTAAGAATCTTCCAGGTGATTAATATGTAGGATATATATCGATAAAACGCTTTGATTTTCTTTAAACTAGACAATTCAGTGAAGATAACACTTTTATTTTCTGAAACAACTACATTTAGCTGCCTTTATGTTGTTATGCCTGTGGTTAGCTTCAGGAGGTACCCTTTGGTGTGGGTTGTTGTACATTTATCATAGCAATTCTAGAAGCAGGGATACTTGTTAGCAGTTTTGGTTCAAAAGTTACATTTTCAGGACCAGCTTGTTATATAGTTGTCTGACCTCGTTCTTGAACACCTGGCGCTTTTTTATCAATGCAGATGATATTTACTCAGCCCTGTAATAAAAGAACATCCAGAACAGATCTTTTTAATGGGATGATGTTATCTTGGCACATTCTTAGTAGATATACATGGAACTCGAAGGCATTTGAAATGGTGATTAAGTCTGTTAGAGTTGAGACCTGTATGTGTAATTAGCAAGCTCTTCCTGAGTCCACATGAGAACAGTCCCCATCATTACTCAGTTGATGGAAAACTTTCATGCAACTTAAAGGGCCTTTGGAGTATCATATAGCAATCCTATACCTAGGATCAGAAATAAAAAACTTAATTTCCTGCACAGTTGGTTTTCACGGTACAGTTTGCAGATTTGTAGCTAAGAGTCAGGAATTGTGATCTTTTCTTTCAGAATGGCAAGATGAGGCGCTGAGAGAAAGGTAGTCAGTGCACTGCTTTAGATGCTGGCATCTCCTGGCATCATTCAGGCAGGAGAATCACCTCTGTATGCAGGAATTCCCTGTGTTTGGTGCCAAGTGACAAAACCTGAGAGGACTTTGCATTTACAGTTGTTTAGTGTTGATGTAGTATTGGGTGATGTTCAAGTTAAATAGAAGTCTCTTTGGAAAAAGGATCAATTTCTTTAAAAGAGCAACAATAACCTTGGATTCATCAGCAGAGCAAGAACAGAACTCTGGGCTCTGTCCAATTCAACTATCTTTTCCTTTTTCTCAAGGGAAAAAAAAAGGGTGCTAATATTTCTGCTAGCCTAAGGACAAAAACTTCCTGTTCCGATCTGTGTGGTAAGAGTGCTACACAAACCCCAGACTGGTATTGATATTAATGCTTGAAAACTTTTTTTTCCCTATATATTACATGAACATTAACTAATTTTTCAATGGGTAATATTCCCATGACCTGTGAATATTTTTGCCTAGTTGCTATCATTGTTTTGTGCAATACTCGAGTCATTTCAGGACCAAAAAACCTCTCTATTACCTTCTATCCTTTATGATGAAAACACATTCAAGCCTGCTCAGTGCCTCTTTGATAGAGGTCACCAATACCTGAAGGTCAGACTCAAATATTTCAATCTGGTTGATGCAGTGTGTTAATCAGTGGCAGCTAGTTTGTATATATGTGCATATCTTGGTGGATTTCTTTGATGTTAAACCCTGTAACACAGACTCACTACCCCATTTTTTTCAGGTACCAGTCCTGGACTTGTTCCCACCTGGGTGTGGCTGTTCAGTGCTTTTACCACCTTTTGTGCTTATGCTTTAGGTAATGTACAGTGAAATAATTTGCATGTCTGACATTTTCATGTAATTTTATCTTCAAATTCACTAGTGATGGTTCTGAGATAAAGAGACATTGTGGATTAATTACTGATCTCTTTCCAAAGCAGTTCTCTTAGATTAAAAAAACAAATAAACAAGCAAACCCCCAAACCACAACACAAAAAAAAAAAGTTCATAAGCCTTAAACCTGAAACAGCGTGTTAAGTAATATATTAGAGATTTTATTACAGTAACTGTTATCCCTCTTGAAAGTTCAAATTATTTTAGAGGAACAATGGAAATCATTATATAGCAGCAGTCTGGTTCCAATCCCCCTGCCATGGGCAGGGACACCTTCCACTAGATCAGGTTGCTCAGAGCCCCATCCAATCTGGCCATGAACACTTCCAGGGATGGAACATTCCCTGCATCTCCAGACAACGCAATCCAGTGCCTCACCATCCTCACAGTAAAGATTTTCCTGCTAATACCTCATCTAAATTTACCTTCTTTCTCTGAACCCATTCCCCCTTGTCCTATCCCTACATGCCCTTGACAAAAGTCCCTCTCCAACTCTCCTGTATCCCCCTTTAGGTACAGGAAGGCTGCTCTAAGGGCTCCCTGGAGCTTTCTCTTTTCCAGGCTGAACAACCCAAACTCTCTCATCCTTCTTCATAGGAGAGTCACTGCTGTTTGGTTTCATAAAAATCTTTGTCGCTTGATGATGACATTCTGAGAAGCTCAGACACCAGAATTAGCAGAGAGTGCTTTCAAAGATAGGAAAAATAAAGGACAAAGCAGAAAAAAGGAAATTGTTAGGCAATTCAGTGCTTAAGGAGTGTGTCAGGAGAGGTGGTGATGACAGATGTGATGACAGGCCTGAGCTTCTTACGGAAATAAATATATAATTTTTTTCTTTCCTCTTGCTGTTTTTCTCCCATAACACCTACGCCTCAGTTCCATATTCCATTTTTACTACTTTATACTGTGCCATGAGTGTATTTTTAGTTACGTTGCACCTTGCTGTGCAGTGGTGTGAAGACAGACCTGAAATGATGCTGACCTGGGAGTGAGATCCACGTTAGTGTGGCTTTTTTCTTTCTCTTCCAAAGCTCTCTTGTTCTAAACTAGACTTTCCACAACATGGTGCAACAGAGTTATTTTTTGGGGATACTAAAGGTAGTATATTTAAAGGACTGCACAGTTCTGTGTAATAAGGGCCCAGAAAGGCTAGATACATTTAAAGAAGGAAATCTTATAGGCGCAGGAGCAGGCTATCCCTAGGTGCCACAGGATGAGCCATCAGGGAAGAAGACTGGCCTGGCTGAACAGGGACCTTTCACTGGAACTTGGGGAGAAAAAAAAGAGTTCATAACCTGGGGAAATAGGGGCAGACAACTCAAGCAGAGTACAAGGAGGTCTTGTATACAGAAAACTGGATTGGTGAAAGCTCAGCTAGAACTCCATGTTGTCACCACTGTGAAAGATAATGCAAAGTGTTTTTATAAATACATTAACAACAAAAAGAGGGCCAAGGAAAATCTCCATCCTTTATTGGATGCGGAGGGGAAACTGTAACCCAAGATGAGGAAAAGGCTGAGGTACCTGATGCCTTCTTCGCCTCAGTCTTCAGCAGAAAGACCTGATATCCTCAAGGCAGCCGCCTGCTGAGCTGGTAGGCAGGGACAGGGAGCAGAGCAGAGCCCTGTAATCCAGGAGGGAGCAGCCAGTGCCTGCTGTAATCCAGGAGGGAGCAGCCAGTGCCCTGCAGTAATCCAGGAGGGAGCAGCCAGTGCCCTGCTGTGCCAGCTGACACTCACCAATCTGTGGGGCCAGATGGGATCCACACCAGGGTGCTGAGGGAGCCGGCGGAAGAGCCAGGCCACTCTCCAGCATTTGTCACCAGTCTTGGTCAACCAGGGGGGACCCAGAGAACTGGAGTCTGGCCTCTGTGATGCCCACCTGCAGGAAGGGTTGGAAGGAGGATCTGGGGAACTACAGGCCTGTCAGCCTGACCTCAGTGTCTAGGAAGGCTATGGAACAGATCATCTTTAGAGTCATTATGCAGCACATGCAGGACAGCCAGGGGATCAGGCTTGTTTAATATCTTTATCAATAATTTGGATGAGGGGATTGAGTCCACCCTCAGTGAGTTTGCAGATGACAGCAAGTTGGTTGGGATTGTTGATCTGCTGGAGGGCAGGAAGGCTCTGCAGAGGAATCTGGACAGGCTGGATCAATGGGCTGAGGCCAATGGTGTAAAGTTCAACCAGGTCCTGCACTGGTCACAACAACCCCAGGCAGTGCCACAGGCTGGGAGAAGAGTGGCTGGAAGGTGACTCAGTGGAAGAGGACCTGGGGGGGCTGGTTGACAGTGGCTAACATTGAGCCAGTGTGTGCCCAGGTGGCCAAAAATGCCGGTGGCATCCTGGCCTGTGTCAGAAAGAGTGTGGCCAGCAGGACCAGGGCAGTGATCATCCCTCCGTGCTCAGCATTGGTGAGACCTCACTTTGAATCCGNAGGCTGGGAGAAGAGTGGCTGGAAGGTGACTCAGTGGAAGAGGACCTGGGGGTGCTGTTTGACAGTGGCTAACATTGAGCCAGTGTGTGCCCAGGTGGCCAAAAATGCCGGTGGCATCCTGGCCTGTGTCAGAAAGAGTGTGGCCAGCAGGACCAGGGCAGTGATCATCCCTCCGTGCTCAGCATTGGTGAGACCTCACTTTGAATCCGGTGTTCAGTTCTGGGCTCCTCACTACGAGAAGGACATTGAGGTTCTGGGGTGTGTCCAGAGCAGGGCAACAGAGCTGGAGAAGGGTCTGGAGCCCAAATCTTATGAGGAGCAGCTGAAGGAGCTGGGGATGTTAAGGCTGGAGAACAGGAGGCTCAGGGATGATCTTATTGCTCTCTACAATCACCTGAAAGGAGGCTGTAACAAGGTGGTGGGGGGGTTGGTCTCTTCTCCCAGACAACAATCAACAGGACAAGAGGAAATAACCTCAAGCTGTGCCAGGGGAGGTTCCTGTGTGACATCAGGAAGAAATTTTTCCCTGAAGGGGTGGTTAAACCTGGGGATGGGCTGCCCAGGAAGGTGGTGGAATCGCCATCCGTGGAAAGTGTTCAAGAAACTACTGGACATGGCACTTAGCATTATGATTTAGTTGACATGGTGGTGTTCAGTCAGAGATTCAACTCAGTGATCTTGGAGGTCTTTTTCAACCTTAATTGATTCTAAATGTACTCTCTCCTTGGAGCTGTTTCTGGTAAGGCCATTGCAGTGGAGCCATATATTTGTGTGCCATATTTGAGATCCTCAGGCTATATACAGATGTGTTATACATGTAGGCTGCAGTGCTGTGCAGAGGGGCTCACCACTTTTGGAATCAGACCAATGCACGTAGAGCCATCTTGATTGACCTGGGGTATGCACCTGGAGCAGACGTATCCCTCTGCATTCTACATACCTTGGCATTTCTATTCAGTTGGTGAGATTGTGCCAAAATCTTTTTGTCCAAAATTTCTTTGTATTTGTACCATAAAAAGCAATGGGACAACAATCCCTTGAAGGTGACTACTACTCAGATTTCTCTAGCAGCTCTCTGTACTCAGAAGCAGGGGTTTCTTTTGTGAAAACCATTTTTTATGTCATTGTATGGAATTTAATGAAGTGACTATTGCTTCATAAATTGGAATTACATATTGGAACTGTTACTGTATGGCACCCCAGAAGGCTCATGGGAAGTTTAGCTTCTGAGATTTTTAATGTAGATGGTTTTTGCCAGTGAAGCTGTACTTCCTAATACTTGGAAGACAAGGAATATGGTGTTAACAGTCAAAGCTATAATGAACTAATATATATATAGATTTTTATGTCTGCTGTCCAAGCCACTTCATGAAATATTTAGTCAGAGATTTAATTTTGCATGGCCAAAGTTTTCCCTCTGGAAGACTGCAAAGAACCATAATAACTAACTAAATATGCAACTGTAATCTTTCTCAGCTTATTTTAATGACACAGTTACTCTCTCCAAATTCCCTAACATGCTGCTCTCCATCCCTACTGCTTTTTTAAGGTGGTTTGGTATCATTTCCTTTCCATGAAATGGAGTGCTTTTTGCTGTTACTTTGAATTCCACTCTTTAAAAGTTGTATAAACTTTATACAATGGAGTATTTATGACTCTTTGTGAGACAAAATAATAATATAAGAATTCTAAAGGTATGGAAGTGTGAGATAGTGTATGTTAACCAATGAACACACACCATTGTTGGCATGAATGATTTCAAACTGAGACTTAAACCAGAAAATATTTCCAGTCTTTTAAAAAGCTAATGAAACTACATGGAAAATGTGGTTAAGGATTTCTGAAAATCCGGCTTGATGTATGTGTCATATAGTTCCTGTATTTTTTTTCCATGACCATTATAATTAGAAGTACTGTATTTTAGGACAATATTATAAACTTATTTTTAGAAAAACCTAGTTCTTGCAAAAATGAAAACCACTTTTCACTGTGAGGTACATATTTTAGGTTTCAGAGATATTAATAGATGGAAGAATTTCTAATTTCTAATTTTTTTGCAACACCTTTCACGTAACCTCAAGCTTATACAGTTTTTTTCTGCACATTTCATAAGATGCTGAAAATTCAATGGAAATGTTAATAGAGAGAGAATGAGTCTCTAGAAGGAGGCAAGCTATATTTGAAATCCTCTATGAGATATTTAAGTTTTAGAGTTCTGAGAACTGTCTCAAAAGATTTGTGTTTGAGCAGAGGATATATCACAGCTGTTTAGATATTACAATAGAGATATAGTCTAAAATCTATACAAAATGAAATCCCATCTTCTCCTGGTTTAGGTCCCTGAAGTATATTTACATTAAACAAAACTCACAGTACTGCCAAATAATCCAGAGAAATAAGTAGCATATGATCTACAGCAGCTGTGGTGTCTTTGGTCTCACTCTGCTGAATTGTGTTCCTCATCAGTTTTGGGTTATTAATGCTATCAATAGCTAATAATTGTTAGCTATAGCACCTTCCAAGTAATATCAAAAAGAAAAGCATCTCCGTTTTATTTTGAGATTCAAGACAAAACCAAGTAATCTGTAGGATTTGCTCTGTGTACTTTTTCCTAACAGGTTCATCCTGCATGTTTACACTTAACTTTAAGAGGAAAATAGTTCTATTTTTCACCTGCACAGCCTCAGAAAAGAGACTAAGAATATGGTTTGACATTACAACTAGGAAACGTAACAGCTGCTAAACTACCTTTCTCCTCCCTGTATTCACCACCCCTCCCTTGTGCCATCTCCCTTGCATTTTGTACCATTCACAGTACCAATTCAGTGACCCAGAAGAAAACATAATGTTTGCTGTCTTCCCACCAGCTGAATAGGCTGCAGGTCACCCTGTTCTACAGCAGTGAACTATCAGATCAGCTCAAATCATATTGTCCAACTACATCCTCAGAGTAAGGTCCTGTACAGTGCTGGATCATTTTTTAATCACTCAAGTACTAAAAGTGATCAACATATAATGCACCTTAACTATAATACATTCTTAGAATCATATAATTGTACATGTTGGAAAAGACCTTTAAGGTCATCAAGTCCAACCATTAACCCAGCAATGCCAAGTACACCACTAAACCATGTCCCCAACTGCCGCATCTGCGCCCCTTTTAAAAACCTCCAGCGATGGTGACTCCGCCACCTACCTGAGCAGCCTGTTCCAATGCTTGACAAGTGTCTTGGTGTAGAAATTTTTCCTAATGTCCAATGTAACCTCCCCTGGTGTGACCTGGGACTGTTTCTTCTTGTACCTGGGAGAAGAGACCGACCCCCATCTCACTAAAACCTCCTTTCAGGTGGTTGTAGAGAGTGATAAGGTCACTCCTGAGCCTCCTTTTCTCCAGGTTAAACCACCCCAGCTGTCTCAGACACTCCTCATAAAACTTGTGCTCCAGACCCTTCTCCAGCTCTGTTGCCATTCTCTGGACACACCCCAGAACCTCCATGTCCTTCTTGTAGTGAGGGGCCCAGAACTGAACACAGGATTCAAGGTGTTGCCTCACCAGTGCTGAGTACAGGGGCACAATCACTGCCCTGGTCCTGCTGGCCACACTATTGCTAATAGAGGCCAGGATGCCTTTGTTCTTTTTGGCCACCTGAATACACTCTTGTATGAAAACTGAAAAACACTTTAAAATATATGTAGGCACAAATACAAATAAATTTTGTGAAATTTGCTCCTTTAAGCTGCCATGTAACTCTTAGTCATTGAGGTATTGAGCATCAAGGAACTTAAATGCCTTAGTAAATCTACCCCAAAAGTGGTCTGAAGGCTCAGAGGGTCCACAACACCAATGGATGGGCAAGAAGCCCTATGTACACTTTTCAGCACTTGAAACTAATTGCAGAGACTGATGTAAAAATGTTTCAAGACCACTGGCGGCAAGTAATTATGAGTGTCTTTCTAAAACTCATGAGGAAGGTGGCATTTAGTTTCAGAGCTGAGGTAAGGACAGAAAAATTACTTGCTATCTGGAGCAATTATTTTATGAGCAGTTCTAACCTGATGGTATTGAGGGGGCTGTTGTGCTTCAGTTTGCTCTCATCAGTGAAATTTTCCTGTATGTTTTATATGGCAGTCGTGAATTGTGTGTGAAGAAAGCTACTCCTTTTGTTGTGCTCTAATTCTTTGTTTCTTTTCCTTTCTCAATCCTTCTAGACTCCATAGATGGGAAACATGCTCGAAGGACTCAGTCCAGTAGTCCTCTGGGAGAACTATTTGACCATGGGCTGGATAGCTGGGCTACCTCCATTTTTGTGCTTTCTTTTTTTTCTGTCTGTTCCCGTGACAATGGGAAGAGTGGAGTTTCTGTATATACAATGTATATATATTTAAGCATTGTCTTGTTTAACTTCATGTGTTCACACTGGGAGAAATATAACACAGGAGTTCTTTTTCTTCCTTGGGGATATGATATAAGCCAAGTGGTAAGTATTTATCATCCCTGTTTTGGTTTTGGTTTTTTAACTATGTAATTGTTTTCATAATATTAAAGAATAGAAAAATAGAGTTCAAGGCGAATATATTTGGCTGAGATATTGAAATATGTGAAATTGCAAAACCCTAGAAGTAATTCAGAAATATTTTCTGCATTTGCAATAAAGGGCTGCTCTTGAGAAAATTGTCAGCATCAGTGATTCATTGCTGTGCAGGAGAAAAAGGCTTGCAGCAAGCCTAGCAGCCAGACAGTGCCCATGAGAATGTCATTTAACTGCATTTGATTTGTGGTATTAACAAAAATTACTATGCTATCTTGAAGCCACAAGCTATTTTCCCCCCAATACCAGATTGTGAGGCATGATGTGAATTAGTCCAAGTAATATCTATTAACAGCAATTACACAGTTATGCACTACCAGACTTTCTCAGTTCTACTCCATTTTATAACAAATGTGGTAATGGAAATAGCATTGTACCTATGCAGAGAGCAGTAACTGTTGTCAAGTGAGTTCTACCTTTGAAAAGTAAGTCAGTCATCATGGATGTCAAAAAGTCATAGACATTCAGTAAGGTGAATTACTTATCAGCCCACAGTCAGCACCAGTTGAGTTCTTGTCTGGTTTTCAGCCCTGTGGATGTCTTCAGAAAACATGCCCAGGGCACCACAGTGAATGGTGTCCTCAGTGCACAGATGAGTAGCAGTATCAACAAGCTCAGTGCTGTTCCAAGGGCCCAGCACTGGGCTTTCTGTGGGCTGGCTTATCTGTGTCTCAGATAGCCAAGGTCTTGCAGCCTGAAGAGCACAGTCAGTCTTCTGAGCTTCCTGTTACAGGCATGAGATGAGAGGTACAGCCAAATAATTGAAAAGAAGTTTGACAAATACTCAAATATGTGTTTTAATAGAAATACAGTATTCGAATTAATGGCTGCAGATGTAATGCTGTAAACATAATCAGAATCCAGTGGTTTGAGAACAACTCAGAGATGGTGGTCCAGCTGTGGTGCATCTGTGTTGTCCCCTAGAAAATAGGTTTTGGGAGAAGAAGTTGGCTCAGGACTAAGACATTAGGCAGCCAGCTGGTCTGCAAGTTTCAGCCATGTCTGTGTAAGGCTTCTCCGTGAAGTTCTTCCAGCAGGAGAGGAATAGCTATGTTCAAGCCTATTTCACTTGTTGCTCAGATGATCATTGTACATGTGAATGTTTAGAAAGCTCTGCTGGATCACTGCAGCATCCAAACTGTATTAGGGGTTAAATCTGGGAAAGGGTATCAACTAGCAGAGCAGTACTGTTAACTCTGTCAGTGCCTGTTAGTGACTTGTGCCTGTGGCCCTGTTTTCTCATCTGGGAAATATTGGTAGTAATATTTCCCTGCCTGACAGATTTGTGGTGAGGCTGAATATCAGTAAAGTTTGTAAACTGCTTTGATTAACTGGGATGCAAGGTGCTAACAAGTGCTATTTCCTGTTCCCCTCTGATGCTGAACTGCTGTCCTGCTCAGTTGCTTTTTAGTGCCTTCTGTGATGATTTGGTCACAGTCAAAGTGATAAGTTTGTAAATGTGAGGATTTTTTGATGCTCTTTATCACATTCATCAGCAGTGGTAGAAGACTGTACTACTGAAATCTCTGTATGTCAGTTTTCCCATCTGTAAAAAAATAGCTGTTGTGATTGCCTATGAACAAAGAGAAGGCAGGCTTTGTAGCTCCAGGTGGTATTTTTCCATTAGTCCAAAAATACACTACACATACACCAGAAAGTACATAATTAATTTTTCCAGTTCTACTGACTAGTCTAGTAAAAGATCTTAATTCCCCTAAAAATTTGTTCTTGTTTTGTAAACCCATTCAGCAAATTTATATTATATGTGCATTATTAAAGATAGCTCCTCATCTCCAGTATCTTAGAGGATACTGGGGACAATAGCAAATGGCTGATGATGAGTAAGAAAGGTAATGTTTCCCTTGCTGTTTTTTTATTCCCCATTGCTTCCCTGCCAGGTATTCCCACAGTCACATTTAGAAGTAGAGAGTGTGAAAGCACTCACTAGCTGCTTCCAGATTGATTCACAATGTTTAGTTCAGTATTTCCTCCATGGCATTCCTAGCTTGATTGCTGCAGGAATGTGCCTCTCTGTCCTGTCTTCAGTAATTTCACCTACAACTTAATGTTGCACTGGCATGTCAGACACTCAGGTCATCTAGTCCCCTGCTTCTGCTTTTAAACTTGTTGGCAGCCAGGAACTTTGGGCTTTGTTATTGCCACAGAACCCAAGAAAAACAGTAGTTACTCTCAGCGTGCAAATAGAGGACTGATGACCTTAATGAGCACTTAACTGGCATGTGGCTCCCAGGACACTGCTGCTGAGTCAGCTCTGCTGTACATAAACACAGCCTGCTCACGGGCTCTGCCTCAGCTGTGCTAGAGAAAGACCTGCTGTTCCTCATGAAAAAATACCTTGTTATAGACAGAGAAATCTGTGGGACTTATGCACATCACGTTTTTCTGTGACTTGATGACTCATCAGAACTGGTAACCCAATTACTCTAGCTGGGCTGTAATTGGCACTCCAATTAGCTTTGATTACAGCAGACAATCATTTGCAGGAAGCTGTGGTTTGTAAACTTGAAAAATGCCTGTAATGTGTCTGAGAGATGCTTGGTCAGAGGACCATTATGTTTGTGGATCTAGAATCAAGGTGGCAGCAAATGCAGCAGGGAAAGCTTTTCCTCTCTCTCCTCCCACCTGCATAAGGATCTATCCTGTGCTGATTCCTGAGTAGCAGGAAAAGGTGCAGGGAGAGGAGCCTCTGTATCATAGCATCTAGACAATTTTCATGCACTTTTGAGTAAGCACACCTATTGGAAAGCCCAAAAGTCTGAAGAAAAGGCAAAAAAATAAACCTCTGCTATGATCTGTGAGAAATTCCCTTGGATACATCTTGTGAAAACAAAGATTTTTATTTTTGTCACAAGACAGACCAAAGAAAGCTAATATCTGCAAATTAAGTTTCTTGGAGAAAAAAAAAAGACAAAGCTTTCCTGAGAAATTAAAATTTCTGGCTTCTTGCCATATGTTAATTTTCACAGACATCGTCTTGTTTTGTTTTTAAAAAAAAAATCTTTTCTTTCTGAAGAATTTAATATTACCCTAATGAAATACTTGCCTAATCCTGCTGTTGCTTTTCATAAGCCACTGCAGTTGAGTTCATAGCAGGGGAACAAAGTACTATTTTTTCCTTAATATGATGTAATGATACATCTGCTCCATTGGTGCTGCCTTAAGTGTAACAGGAGATACCCTTTATATTCTTAATTAAAACTTTATAAGTGAAGAGCTGTGTGAGAGCTGCAGTGACCCAGACAATTCCACTCTCCTTCCTCTCCCTCTCCCCAGCAGAGAGGGGCAAGCTCAGAAGAAGCACAAGCAGCAAAATCCCAAAGGCAACAGGCAGCTCTCTCTGGCCCAGCCCTTGCCCTGCAAGGAGAGGATGAGCAGAAATCCCACATATAGAGGGAGTTGTGCCTGAAGGGATGGGTGCTTGGACCGTGAGCCCCAGGGTTTCAGTCTAAGATGCTTTCCCAGCTGCTTCTGCCTGATGGCTTTGGACAGTACCACCTAGAGCCTCTGGGAGAACCCTCTGCCTGCCTTGGAACTCCAAATAAATGGAAGTACACGATGCCCCTAGCAACTGAAACATTGTAGAACTCCCTTTTCTCCTTCCTTTGAGTCAAAACTGGGGAAGGTTTCTTTCATGGGTGCCATATACCTGGTTTTCCTTTGACAAGCTCATTTACAAAACCCATGCTGAAATATGTTCTATATGATCTTTTCCAGGGATGTACTGCAGCAAGTGTTTCAGGAGCTGGCAGAGAAATCCCAAATAATGCAAGTGCACATCACATCTTGAAAAAATTTCTACCTCCTCTGAGGGGCAAAAAACCTTTCCTATTAAAAAGCAAAATAAAGATGCAAATATGTTGTTCTTTGGTCACATTATCAGGATTCACAATTTAATTTCAGTTGAAAGGATATTCACTTTCAGAGCTTTTCTAATTTGAAGTGTCTGTGGAAAGCATAGCTTTTTTTGTGAAGAAAAAGTATTATTACTTAGTTCCAAAGTTGGAGCACAATGGAATTGTTGAAGTAAGAGAAGTGACAGCAGTGAGGAAGCAGTGCTGGCCAGACCATGGTGTCTGCTTCAAGCTGTCTCCAGACACGGCTGGAAACTGATCTCAATACTCAGTTATCTGAGGGAAGCCCCATGGTGTATCCATGTGAAATCTGAACAGAAGAACCTGCTGTGCACAGGCTTTTCTGCAGCAGATTGCTTCATTCTTAACCACTTGATTATGATTCCCTTGATAATTAATTAATTTATTATTAATTTGATTAATTAATCTTCCATGTGCCTTTACCTATTTGTCTATAATATCTAAATGCAAAGTCATCTTTTTAGGTAAAATTTTTCAAACTGTAGATTTGCTACCTTCAAGTATTTATTGAAAGAAAAAAACCTGAGAAAAAAATAAAGTGGAAAAATTGCACATCACATTAAAGCTAACTCCTATTGAAATAGCTTGTAGGAAATCATTCTTACTCTTTTAGGCAAGTGTCACATTTATTATCAGAAGAATGAAGTAGCCTTGTATTTTAAATGGCTTTGCTTCCTAGATGTTTATTTTGAGCACTGTGTTAATGGAAAATATTTCAACACATGAGCAATTAATACTATACCAGTATGCTAGTGAAATTGAATATTACAATAAAATTAATGTCATGTTTTTGTGGAATCATAAAGAATTTTAAAGCATATCCACATTTTTTTAGAAGATGACAAAATATTTGATTTTTTTTCATCATGTATAATATCACACAGAATACTAAATATGTCTGTGTGTAAAACAGAAATGGTAAATCAATGGTAAGAAAAAAATTTATGTACACACACAATCTAAAATATAGTGGTCACAACACTTATACCTGAAATAGTGAAAAGACATGAAAGAGATGGTGATTTTAAAATATCAAGAATTTTAGAGAACAACTAAGAGGCTAGAAGGTAGAAGACTTTGAGGGGTTATGTTTATATAGAATGTTCCCAATGCCACATCAAAGAATTATTCTGATTTTACACAGGAACAAATGTGACTATATTGCTGTTATTTACAACATTGTGACAAGATAGGGAGCCCCTGCTCAGAATCCAGCTGTCCTGCTGTCAGCTATATCAAAGAGCCTACAAATTAACACCTTGTATTTCCATATCTTTTCCATCATAAGTATTCCTCATCCTCATAGAGAAGTTCTTGGAAAGCCAAAAATACTCCTGGTCAGATGCTGCTGAGAGTTGGAATCCAAGATTGTACCCATCTACATTACCTTGCTATCTAGTCTTCACTTGTGTTATTGTGGTGGGTGGATGCCAGGCACCCACCAAAGCTGCTCTATCACTCCCCCTGCAACTGGACACGGAGAGAAAATATAATGAAAGACTCATGAGTTGATAGAAGGACAAGGAAAGATCACTCACAAATTACTATCATGGGCAAAACAGACTCAGCTCAGGGATATTAATTTAATTTCTTATGTATCAAGATCAAAGCAGGATAATGAGAAGTAAGACAAATCTTAAAAACACCTTTCCCCTCTCCTTTCTTCCTGGGTTCTACCTCAAGTCCCCCACTGGCACGGGGAGACAGGGAATGGGGGTTATGGTCAGTTCATTACAGGTTGTTTCTGTTACTGCTCAGGGAGAGGAGTCCTCCCCCTGCTCCAGAGTGGGTTCCTCCCATGTGAGACAGTTCTCTGTGAACTTCTCCAATGTGAGTCCATCCCATGGGCTACAGCTCTTCATAAACAGCTGCACCATGGGTACCTTTCCATGGGGTGCAGTCAGTCCGGCACAGACTGCTCCAGTATGGGTCCCCCTCAGGATCACAAGTGCTACCAGGAAATCTGTTCCACCATGGTCTCCTCTCTCCACGGTTCTGCAGATCCCTGCCAGGAACCTGTTCCAGCATGGGCCTCCTGCAGGTTCACAGCTTCCTCTCAGGTACCCACCTGCTCTGGTGTGGTGACTTACAGGTGGATCTCTGCATCCCCCTGGATGTCCGTGGGCTGCAGGGGCACAGCTGCATCACCATGGGCTGCACCACAGGCTGCAGGGGAATCTCAGCTCTGGTGCCTGGAGCACCTTCTGTTCCTCCTTCTCCACTGACCTTGTTTGTGTGCAGGGCTGTTCCTCTCCCATATTCTCACTCCTTTCTTCTCTGGCAGCAATTACAACTGCACAGTAAGGTTTTTTTCCCCCTTTAAAAATATGTTATCCCAGAGGCATTGTCACCATTTCTGGTTGGTGCAGCCTTGGCCAGTGGTGGGTCCATCCTGGAGCCGTCTGCCATTGTCTCTGATGGACATGGGAAAAGCTTCTAGCAGCTTCTCACAGAAGCCACCCTTGTAGCCCCCCTACTACCAAAACCTGGCCACACAAACCAAATGCAGTTATTAAATTTGGACTTCTCATTTTATAAAAGGCTGCAATTATTTTTACTTGCTAGAGACTACATTTATATCTGAAAAGTACTAAAGCTGGTTGATGGTAGAGAGATAAGTAAAAAACTTGGCCATCTTTTCTTAAGTAAAATTATTCAGTTGAACTTAGGAACACTGCTTTACTTTTTTTTTCACCAGCAGTGCCTTTAAAACAGTTTATATGGCTGATTTGCTAGCTGATTTATACAGCTTAGGCTTTGCTAGTAATTTTGACAATCTTCAATTTTTTGCTAGTATAGCTTAGATCAAGGGACACAGCCATTTTCTCATCCTTCAGGCTTTCTAAAGGTGGTCTGCTTTCTAAAGCTGGAGACTGCTTCAGTGTAGTCAAAGTGATGAGTCCTTAAAAAACAATATACCAAAATTTTGAAGCCAAGGAGTGGGTTTTTTTCATATGCTACATCTGTTAAGAGGCAATCTTGATCTGGGAGTCTTGCATCACCAAATCCCAGGGCAGGGCATTCCCTGTGGGAGCCCATTGCATCCACACCCCTGTTCCTAGACATGCACTGACATCTGACAGTGATGCTCATGACTGCCCTGCCAAAAGTACTGACTGTAATAATGGTTAATACTGAAGTTCCTCTTTTATCACTTGCCAAAAAAGTCTGTTCAGGATTCAACGTGTGAGGGTAAATTCAGGCTCCATCAAAGCCAGTTGGAGTTTTGCCATCAACTTTGATGGGGTCAGGATTCCATCCGTCATGTCTTATGGGTAATATAATACAATTTCTTCAGGAAGCCAAATGTTAGCTCTGATGCAGTGGATTGCAAAACCCATTATACGTGTCCTTCACTTAGACCAAAATTTGACTCACTGTCTTCAGCGGCCCAAGACATAATGGCACTCACTGGTGCCTGCTGCTCCTTGCTGTGGATCTGTTGTGCTGCTTGTTCTTGCAGAGGCAATTCAAACATCCAGTTCCACAATGCAAAATCCAAGCAAAACCTCATAAAGACCTACATACTGACAGGGCAAGAATCTTGATTTCAGATACAGAGAAGTAAGTGAAACCAAATGTAGTATTATCTACGTGTAATAGAAGTTTAAACGACATCAGCATTCTGGTCTTAATCTGTGATCTTAAAAAGCCTGGTAATAAACAAAGAGATTTTCAGTGTATCTTTGAGTTAAAATTTAATAGAAGACCAGAAATGTGCTTGTTGAAGTTCAAATGGAGAAAACACATAACATAGAAAAAAAAATGTGTATTAAAAAACCTAATTAAGAAATAGTAAAATCCGTAACACAAGTAAAGCTGGAAACCATTTTTTCATCCCAGTGTAAGAAGCTGCATTGAGTGGAAAATATAAAGGTTAGTGAATGTTACCTGGGAATAAATAGATGAATATGCAGTTTTCTAAATGGCATTGTAATGAACATTGTCATTTTAATTTACAGCAAGTGTAGCATGAAACATACAGCCCCTTATGGGTCCTATGGCAAAACAAAACAGCTGAGAACAAAGCAGGCTAGAGGAGGGCAGCAGTTCCACTAGCTGGGTGCTCCTGAGTCTTGTGTATATGTCCTTTCTCTCCTAGTGACATCTACGTGATTCTTTTTGTGTCCTGTAACGATGTTATCTGTCAAACAAATTAAAAATCAGGGAAGACTTCATCTCCTTCCCATTAGTTTATTTCTTCTCATTCCATTGAACATTTTTATTATTTTTTATTATTTTTTCAGATGAGCTTAGGATTTTTCTCTCCCTCCTCGGTTATTCTGATATGATCAGTTCAAGGGGCAGAGCTGCAAAAATAACCACATTACTAATTCTGAAGTCTGTATCTAAAAACAGGGAAGTGCATGTGCAGTGGGGAGACCTGGCAATAAAAGTGGATTTAGGTATTTTGAAAAGGTAAGTCAGTAATACTTACCACATACAAACAGATAGACACATTACCAGGGAAGCTGCTTGCTTACCATATTTCAAACATTTTAAATAATTCTGTTGGTGACCCTGCAAGTTGCTTCACTCCTTAGAAATAACTTTGCCATGGCAGCAGAAGGTAAAGTAGGGACAGGAGGTAACTAAAAGATTTTTTTTTTTACTTTTGCATTTGTATTAAGATGATAAATGAAATTCTCTACCTTTAGATCCAATCCTTTAGATGTTATGGATTGAAAATAAGTTATCTTTTTTTCTGTAGGTGTTAATAGCAGCATATCTGCTCACTGGAACTGTTGGTGTGGAGGTCTGGCAGAAGCCTTTGCTGTTTGGTTATTATATTACAGATGTATTAGTTATCCTGCTTATAGGTAAGTGTCCAGATCCATGCAAAAGTGTACTGTTTCTTAATTATTTTGATTTGATATTTTTTATATTTTCCTCTTTTGTTTGGTTTTACTTTTGTAAGTGTTGGCTAGTCCAAAAAATACATGAGTAGAGATAATTAAAAGGGTTAATACTGGAAAACTTTTAAAAAGTAGATAACTTCGGAAAACTTTTCCTTGCTGAATTACTGTATGCTGCACACAAATAATATAGAAAATACTCCTTATCTGCATGTGCAGTTCAGTGCAGTGTGCTGGCTTGCTGGCTCCCAAAGTCTCAGGAACTCCTCATGTCACTCAGGTATATTTATGTATATTCTAAGTTTAATGTTTTGGCCTGGAGCACACTACGTTCCAAAACATTATATACAGAGGGAATGAAGACATTATTTAAATAACCTTAGATGCACAACTGTAAATATGAATAAAAGCCAGGTTGTTTCCAAGCTCTTTTGTATTCCTTTGCAAACAGAAGAGATTTATTTTTCATTCACAGCAATAGCCTATTTGGTCATTATTTGATACTGTCAGTGTAGTTTGAAATGAGCATTGAATGTTTTTTGACTGCTATATCAAGACTGAGAACAAGAGCACTTACATTTTAATGAGCTAAAAATATAAAAGTCTTAGCTGAAAATCTGTGATGTTTTGCTTGGAAGGTGAAGAAATTAGCATATGCATTTTGGAGATTTTTATATGAGCATACAAGTAGTGAGAAGAGGGCACCAAAATACTGTTTGTCACAAACACTCTACGCTTGCATCCCAAGAAACATCTTCTGCCCTTGAGCCAAATGGAGGACTTGGTTATAGGTGCTTCCCCATGTCAACTCGATAGGAGCCAGTTGAGCATTTTGTACTGATGTGTGCTCTCACCACTCTCTCCCTATGGAAAGGTTGTCAGCAGGTGCCAGCACTGTTTCCCAGATTTCCCAGATTAGAAAGGACTCTGTGTTTAGGCTGTGCTTTCTAATGAGAAGTGTCTGCAAGGACGTGGTTTTGTACTTTACCCAAAAAAAACCCAACAGTGTGTGACCAAGATGATATAGTCTTTTTCTAGTCAGACCTGATTTAGGCACTCTGAGGAAAAGAAAGAAAGGAAGGGGGAAAAGACAGTGGTTGCCTTTTCAATAGTGAATTGAAGTCAATTGAAGTCAATTGAATTCAATTTCAATTATTCACCTTTGACAGAGGTGTAGCTGTAGACAGGGAGTGATTTGTGCTCCTGAAGCAGCACTGCAAGCCCAGGGGGGATGGATGCTGGCTCACCCAGGTTAGGGTATGGGTTAGGTTATGGGGCAGGTTAGGGCAGCATTAGGTGCTAGCAGAAGCCAGCCCACTGAACACTCTTGTTCTGTGATGCACACATCAGTGCTTGGTTCCTGTCACTAAGACACATGAGAGCCCATTCAGGGAGTACTCTGATGGCTTCCCTTGCACTTGGGAAGCCATGGATAAAGGTTTAATTCAAACTTTTAACATAGTAGGAACATTTGTGGAAGGGAAGCATTTCAGTGTTATCAGATCTGCAGGTGTGAGCATCCTTTTTCATACTCTGCCAGAACCAGCTGCAAAGCAATGTTTGATGGACTGCTCCATTAACACTAGGAAAAAGTACTGCGTCTGTCTTCTGTGGTATGCTTGTATGAATGGATTTGTGAGCACAGAATAGTATTTATTTCATCATTGTCCCAAGCAGAGTAGGCATAAGTAGGAGCCAAAAGGTTTCTCCAAAAACCTTGTCTCTAGCACACTACACACAATTGCAACTTTTGCAACTTAGTTGAAGTTAAATATGGGTTTAAAGTATGCAAAATAATAGTCTTGGTTGACTCTATATTACAGAATCATCATAGTGCTTAGTAAACCTCTTAGAATCAGACACTAAATTTAAATATAAAAAAAATAGTATCCTTCCACTAAGGGTCATGCAGGTCCAGAAAACACTGCCATTTCATATTTGAATCTCAGCTCAGCAGTAAGGTGGTTGTCATTGAGTAGCCTGTGTGCAGTGACTAAGGAAATGTAAAATTTTTAGACACTTGTGGTAAATTGCAGGACCCCACTGTGACTGCAGAAAAAGTACCTACACCAAGGGCCAAGCAGCCAGGAAGATTCAATTATTCTCTCCCTTAGAGAGACTGCAGCAAGCGTGTCTTGCTCAGCCAGTACCATTTGTATCAGAGAGCCCACTCTGGCTTGCTCAGTTAAATGCCTTTGTGGCTAGTTAAAAACAAAGTGGGCCTCTGATGCTTTTTACAAGCTAGTTTCCCAGGATCCTGAGAGGAGCCATTAAACTATAAATGGCTGTGCTTAACCATCTGATGGCATTTAGTAGTCACTAGTGGTCCTTCTAACAAGGAACCTGTAGCTGCTCCATCAATACTTGGCGTTTGTTTGGTGCTTTTACTGTTCTGTACACAACAGGAGTTCAGCTGCTGAGCCGTTGCTTCTCCAAGAGCAGCTGGGCTTTATCTCATACCTTCTGTGGTGGGAAGAAATCCAAACGAGATGCACAAGAGTGTTTTTCAGATGTCTTTCCTGGAGTTTTCTGGGGAAAAAAAAATAACCTAAGGATGAACTCTGCAAAAGCACCTCTTCGGAGGAAGCTGTGGTATCACCAGGTGACACTCACTCATTGAAAATAATGGAGCTTTTATCAGGTGCCAGAACACACAAAGATATACATAAAAGTGCAGCAATACTGGTGTTTAGATTAGATGTTTTAGGAAAGAGACCTTTATGTATGTTCCTGGGAACTGTCTGGCACACTGTGAACACCTGTAGGAAAGCCAAGTCTTGAGCTGCTGAGCAGTGACCTCAGAGGACTACCCTGTGAAACAGAGAAACTTCAGCACAGCATTTTGTGGGAATTTGTCAGCTACCCAGCAAACATGATCCTGTAATTTTCACTGGCAGTGAATGCAATTCCATCCTTCAGCTCCAAAACACACACCTAGCTGGACCCTGAATCAATGAGGAAGGTCCTTCTCCTGTTTCCTGAGCATGTTGACCTGGCTGCTAGGCAGAAATGCCTTTTGTCTCCCAACACAGGAGCAGACAGACCCTTTTAGTTATGTGCCTGTGTGTTCATCTGACACTAATTACTCTGCACTCGTCAGGGCTCCTGTGGATGACAGTCCAAAAGCTCTCTTGGGATTTAACCACAATTGTCCCATAGCATTTTCTGGCTAACTAGGGTCCCTTCAAAGGGCAGCACTGGGGTGAGAGCTATCATTTACTTTAACCCCTCCAGGGCATCCCAAATGCCTAACATTCCCTGTCACTGTGCTATCAGGTTGAGAGCAACATGAAATATTTACAATAAGCATTTTAAAGCAGTCAGTTCTGTACATAAATTCTAGTACCTCAAATGATGCTGTAGACTTGTGAGAAGATTTTCACTGACAGGTAGGCATCTGTAGTTCAGGGAGCAGCATTACTAATTGATGATGGTTTCTGTCTCACGTTGCTGTTAAATGACCTGTAGGTGCATGTTCTGCATGAAGCATTTCCCGTGTTTGGGATCTTCATACTGGCTCTGTATGAAGATTTAGTAATGTCTAGTAAAATTTGAGTTCAGGCTACAATCCTTTCCTGGAGAAAGGAAGATGGACACATGCATCTTACTGGAAATTTCTTTTGGTATATTCTTTTGTTCAGAATCGACTGAGGGCTTGGAAGTTCTGGTGGGATGTACACAAACAAGCAGAGTTAGCACATCAGCTTCATTCCTTAGGAAGGCAAATTGGAAAAATGATGCCTGGATGCACAGAGTTTCCTGCTCCTTCTCGGTATTAATTGCAACCACAAGAATAGACTTCATGGGAAAAGGATCACTTAAGCCTGGAGTGGATGTGTTATACTTCATCAGTGTGTGGCACATAGGGCAGACTATTTTGTAATCCAGACATGGTGTCATGTTTGAGTCTACTATGTGTGGTCAACAGTGCCCAGGTCTGGCTACTGAAGCCTGTGGCAAAGCTGAAACAAGTTTTCAAAGTGCAGGTTTGAACATGAAATGTGAATTGAGTATTAATATCTGTCAGAGATCTGAAACTTGAACTTTGTTTTAGAGATGGGGCCAAAGCATTCAGAATTTTTTCCTATGATGTGCGTGGGTTTGGGTTCTATGTGGACTTCTACAGAGTGTTTTCCTTGACAATCACTCTTCCCCAAGCTACTTAAGTATATAAAATGAGGAGTGAAAACATAAATGAACAGATAATAGCAGCAAAAAACTAACGATGAGGCCAAGCTGTAACATTTAAAACATGCCAATTATTTGAATTCCATCATAGTGGGAAAGCACAGTTACTCCTCTAAAACAGTGCCTTGTACTTACACTACTGTGCTACATCCTGTGTATCAAAGGAGGACACACAAGTCCTTGCCATGGGTGTTCATACAGTAGCCTGCCCCTTTTTCAGTGTCAGAAAGTGTTTAGGAGGCCACAGTCAAATTATGAATTGTTTCTGCCCCCTATGGAATGATGTCATTCTGTAGTGATTTCCTATAGCTCCCATTGCGAAGTGGCTGATGGTTCTGCCCTGGTGATGACTTGCTGAATGATTAAATGTTAAGTGCAATGTTTTCAAAAGGTTATTGCTCCGACAGGCTTTGACCAGTCCTGTTCGAGAAGCATGGTTAACATGAGTTGGCTTCTAAGTATCTGTCACCAATTCAACATTTATTAAGGCATTGTTGTGACAGATTGTACAAGGCTCCATTAAAGTAAAGGGTGTGAAATACTCACCTGTCACTTGAGATATATTTTTAAGAAGCCACCGAGTTCATGTTCGGAGTAACTCATCTGAACCAGTCAGAACAATAACCCAGAAAAGCAGAGTGCTCAAGGCCAGAGGCAGAGCAGTGTCACAGGATTCTGATTACAGGTGGGAATGAGTTTGGTGGTGTTAAGGTGTGAGGAGTCATTTCAGGGGCTCTGGGACCCCCAGGAGAAGGTCAAACAAGGGAGCTCACCTGGCAGAGTCCTTCTGGAAGCCAGTCTGGGCTTTTCAAATAAAGGCACTGTTTCTCTGGTGCTCAATTCTTGCTGTGCCCAGAAAAAGAATGATGTTTGAACAGAACTACATCAAAGAAGTAGCTACATTCATAAACTAATTCTTCAATTGGTACTAAATCCCTCTGAATGCTAATTGTTATCTTACAGCTCAGTTCGAGATAAATGCCATGTGTACTTCCTTAGACACTGAAAATAAGGTATAAAATCAACAAACATGATAAACACATCTCTTTTCAACAAGCATGATAAATGCATCCCTCTACAATCTTTATATTCAAAAAGTATCTTAGATGCTAAACATCCAAAACCTACATCAACTTTGTGCATGAAGACAGTGCTTATGTTTACCTTATGTTCCCTTAATCTCTGTAAAATCATTTCATACTGTGGATTTTGGGTGTATTTTTCACCCTAATGTATTCAGACTTTACAGGCTCAATTAAGTCTGCAAATTATATATTTGTTTTCTAAGGTTTCCCCCCCCAACTACTAAGTGGTTTTAAGTTTGCCATTTTACATAGTAATAAAATATAATCGTTTCTTAGTGGACAGCTCAAAATGCAATTATGTGTTTGCACAATCAATTAGAAGAATTGTCTGCTCAGGACATGCCAGAGAAGCTAATACTGAGGCCTGGATATTTTGAATCTAATTTTTCTTGTCTGGTGGCTAAGAAAGGTAAATTATAACATCCCATTTCTTTACAGCAAACATTGATTATGACAAATGATGAGTCTAGAGATGGAAAGGCCAAGCAGTGTACTGAAGAAGGCCATGCAGAGGTGTGGTGGGCACTTGAAGAATGAGGAGAGTGATAGCATTTAATTTGTAAGCTGAAATGCAAGTACAACCACCTGCTGTTAGAGAGTTGGTTAACTTCTGTGATATGCCCAGAAGGTCTGCACAGACCTCTTCCCTGCCTCCCAAATGGGATAAGTGCTCTGGGGAGTAATTTTTTGGGGGAGAGCACAGCAGGGATGGTACTTTCCTGAACAAATTCACACAATTTCCAATGCAGTGTTCACCTAAAATTGCATCCCTGTATCACACTGTCTCATTTTTGAATTTTTGATTTTTAGCTATCAGGAGAACCAATTCTTAACAAATAAAATTTCAGTGCTCTTCTTAGGACAGTTTAAGGATGATTCATTTGTCAGGAATTTACTAACAAAGGGGATTTATGATAGCAAAGGTGTGGAGAAGATAAACTGCGAAGGTTGTCCTTCCTTTGAAGCACTATAGCTTGTTTAGTGGTTTAGGTGTCTTGGAGTCACTTCTTCATTTGGTGGTGTTTACAGTCTGTGAGGTTTTGTGTTTTCAGAAACGTGGCTACCTGCATCAGACTGTTTGCTTTGTCTGAGTGCCAGCATGGGCCTGTTGGGTGCTGAAATAGCATTTTCTGGAACTGACAGTAGTGTCAGCAGTTTGTTTTCCCTCTTTCTCTACAATGACCAAGTCTGTATTTTGCAGAAATGCCTGAATTAAATCAGGTACAACAGCCACAGCAACTGCAGCATGTCATGGAAACAATCTGTCTGCCTGTAGATCTTCAGTAGTCTTTAAATTTAGTTACATGAGCATTTAAAATGCCCTCACATAATTAAAATATATTACTGTTAGTCTAAATAACATGGGTGACAAGCTATCATGGTATTCATCATGTGCTAGCTTTTTAAAATTATTATTATTTTATTCAGCTGCATCACAAAACACCTTATTGGTTTCAAATTGAATTTGAAAGCAATAAATGAAATCTAAATTTGTCCTTCAGATTGATGGGAATTGCCTTTTGATCTCTTTTATACACATGTATGTGTGTATATATATATATATATATGCATACATATTTATATGCATGTCTGTGTATGTATATGTGTGCTTTTTTACATATACATATTTGGAAAACAAGAGGATGCCTTCCTTTCTTCATTTCAGATATGTCTTTAATCCTGAATTTCTGAATGCATTGGGATTTGTTTGTTTGTTTGTTTATGCTTATGTTTGGCATTTTTTAATATGGACAAAATAATTCCTAATAAAGAGCTTTAAAATGGTTTATTTCTCTGAAAAGGGAGTTTACATTGTGCAACACAGAGGACTGACGATAGGATTGTACCTAAATCCGAGGATTTGGGCTTGATACTTTCAGCCTAGCGTGACACGAGAATTCCCTGTGTATCTGTGCCACCCATCTGTGCTTGGGTATTTTCTGCCTTTAATATAGGCCTGTGTCCTTACAGTTGGGTCTCAGATTTTAAACCAGCTGAAGAATGGGAAAACACTAACGAAGAAACTAAAAAATCCTGGAAGAGCTGTATACTATTTCTAAGAACACTCGAGGAGTTCTATTTTCCCATATGTGTTAAAACATCTAATGAGCTGAAATTGAATTTTAAAAATTATTTTTAAATAAAATATGTACTTTTAGGACATTAAAACCAAAAAAAAAAAAGCTCCACGATCATCACTTGGGCAGTGCCTGGGTGGCTGAGCGCCAGAGAGCCAGCAGTGGGTTTGCTTTCCAGGCTGCACCTTTTGTTCCTCAGAGCAGCAGGGAATGGCAGCAATGCGGATGCAGCAGTTTAGCTCCTGGGCACAAAGGGATCCTTAATGCCAATTAAACAGCAGACTTAATGAGTACCAAAAGCAGCCCCCAAACCAGGCCTCTTTAGCTAAAAAAAGATGGGAAAGCAACATGTTGTAGGAAATGATGGAATTCTGAAAATCCCATAAGAAATGGGAAACACCCTTTGCTTCCCTGCTGCATCCTCAGCTCTCTCACCGTGCTAAAAGCAAAGCCATGTAAAAATACAGGGGAGTAACTGGTGGAACTACCCCCTTTGGAAAGTGGCTTTTTGCTAGCTGGGGGACTGTTTGTGGTCAGTGTGTTATTTCTAACTAAAATGGCACTTCATAAAAATAACAAATTGTTGGCAACCATTGCTCTTTGAATTCTATTTCTAGTTCTAGTCTCTATTTCTGTTCCTCTCGGTTGCTTTTCTCCTAACAAATCAAACTTCAGGATTGCAGCAGGAAATTTAGATTTAACCTCAAGAGTCAATGTTTTGTCTCATGTCTGCTCTAATGTGATACAGATGTTGGAACTGCTGTACGTAACTCAAGATTTTATTGAACTAGCGCTCCCTGCCTAATAGAAAACATAGCTAACTGGAGTGC
This sequence comes from Ploceus nigricollis, assembly GCA_013399945.1. Taxonomy (NCBI): domain Eukaryota; kingdom Metazoa; phylum Chordata; class Aves; order Passeriformes; family Ploceidae; genus Ploceus; species Ploceus nigricollis. The sequence goes on along the minus strand of VXBC01007845.1, from coordinate 211,565 downwards.
ACATTAAACACAGATCACTCTGAAGGCACTAAGCCTGTGAATTCTAGAAATATATTGACAAAATACTTGGGATATTACTTCAATTGCACATCCTTCAGCTGTTTGATAGGGAGTTTCTGCCATAGTAAAGAAGCAGAGCTCTTAATTGTTTTAAAAAGCAAAGCCAAAAAGTAAACATTAAAAAGAATGCAATACCTGAAATTATTTACAGGCTGGCTTTTCTTTTTTTTCCAATTCTTTGTTTCCCTCTCTTTAGCAGATAACCAGAAAGACTGGAGAGACAGATTATCTAGTGCATCCCTTTTTACTTCTTTTTTTTCCCAACAATCCTGATCTCCACTTTTCTTTCATGTTGTTTTCCTTTTCTTGAGTTGCCACTGTGGCCAGGGCTTGCTAAACACTTGGGTATGTGATTATGTCCTTGATGAGGACTAAAGGGTAAACACTAACATTTCCCAAGACACTGCTATGTCACATTACCCCCAGTACAAAGTCATCTGAAATCATATCTTTCCTCTATTAATTTTTTTCCTCCATATTGCTAATAATGAGATTAAAGTTTTCTACTTTTCTGTACAGGCAGCATAGTGCTTCTTAAATGAGATGTTTTAGGTCAAAACCAGAAAGTTTAACACGTCAGAGGGCTTTTCTTGCCCATGATAAAATAGGAATTTTGTATTAATTTATTGCACCACACCCAAGTCTCATGCCCTATAATAAAAAAGCCGTGCAGAAATGTGCTACCCAAACTCTAAGCAGCAAATTGACCAGGGAAAAGTCCTCAATACAGAAAAAGTAGGGGGAAAAGTACAAACCAAAGAGCAGTACAGGGAATGACATAGATTAAAAAAGTCATATATATTTTCACCTAGTTAGGACTGACTCATATAGTGGCTTTTTTTGTTTAAATCTCAAGCTTCCATTCGTTGCTGAAAGTCTTTTTTGATTCTTGGGTGGACCAGAGTATTTTGGAGGTGGGTGTTAGAGGGGGTACAGCTGGGTCTTCAGGCAGCTCAGGGGTTGCTGGCAGCTGTGTTGATAATACCAGCGGGGAAACGCAGCATTAGCAAAGTGGGTTGTGTTTTGTTAAGCCACAAACCTTGTGTTTTCTGGGTTAAAGCTGAGCTCCAGAAACACCAGAGCTGAGTTAAAAAAGAAGTAAAAAACTCTCACTTGTTCAAATGATGGACATGTCATAAAAATTAATTAATTTCAGCTATTGTATTATCAAAAGAGATCATTAGTTGACCCTTAATATTTTTAACTATAAATTTATTTCCCCACTAATGTGAACAGCCCAACTTGAAGTTTATTGTCTTTCTATATTCCACTGGAAGGCTTTTGGTATTAGACTCAGATTTTTCTAGATAAACAGCAGCTCATGAAACGTAGGGCTGTTCTGGTCCAGGAGACAAACCTGTATGAAAAATAATTGATCTTGTCTATTAGCTATATCAGAATTTAAAAAAAAAAATTCTGGTCTTGTCACTCGTTACACAGGAAATTCTGTATCAGTAACTATTTCCAGCAGCTAGCTTTTGAGAAAAAAGAGGACAGTTTTATTATTGCCTAAAGCCTCCAACCTCAGTTCATATCCTGTAATGAGTACAGGAATACTGAATCATTTTTAGAATAGTACACAATGTCTGTTATCATATGAAAAAACTCTGAGGTCATCAGTGTCGAATTACATATTAATGTTTTTCTCTTCCAGGCTTCAGTTTGTTTCTATCATTTCCACAAACACTATACAACATTCACAGGTAAGTTAATTAACATTAAATAAGTTCTATCACCTCCTATTTAATTCTGTATATTTAATGGTTTCCTCAGTTACAAACAAATGTAATGCTCGAAGTAGACTAGCTTCCTTCATCCAGATGTTGTCCTGATAATGTAGTAAAAGGTTTTTCTGGTGAGTTTTCAGAATCTGACTGATTTCTTTTTCATGTTTACAACTCTCTCCTTTTCCTTTCACTTGCTGTTCTCCAGGCAGTCTCACAGTGGTCCTGCACAGTAAACTGATAAAGGGTCTGTAGTAAAAAACACTGCATTTTTTTTGCAATCAGATGTCATTTGTAACTTCTGCCTGTGCTGGGTTGAATTCTGTAGCTGACCATCCTGCACTCTGTGAAGTACTTAATTGTCTTCCTGGTCCTTCTGTAAAACTCTCCTCTGTATGAAGTCTGCAGATAATTGCTATCAGATGTAAGCTAGGCAGGTGGCAAGCTGTGATTACATCTTAGAACTGGCTTGCTCCACCCAAGAATTTTATACACAGTTAATTTATATTCCAATGGCCTATTTTTATTAATGCTGCCTGCTCTCCCCTAGTATTTGCTAGCTCATTTCACTCATCTGTCACTTCAGGTCTCTCAGGTCCTAAGTCTGCTGGAGGAGGGACTGTCACTGCCTGTCTTCAGGAATTAGTGGAAACTAATATTAACATTTAAATTTTAGAGAGTCTCTAAGACCATGTTGCATCTCTCCTACACAGCCCTTTTCGTGTGGTGGTACTCAGTGCAATTACCAAAAGCATGCACAGCCCTGGGTTTGGGGCAGGAAATGTGGAGAGTTGGGAGATGTGGGGCAGGAAAGGCTGAGGACCTGCAGAAAGGCTGGGCTGTGGGGCAGGGGGCTGGGAATCAGCCGTGCAAGGAAATCTTGTTCGGGGACGACTGAGAGGAGGAGGGAAGCACCTTGTGCATGTCAGCCCCTGGCAGTAGCAGCCTTTACCCCAATGAGCATTGAGGGTTTGGTTTCCTTCCTTTCCTCTCAGGACTTTTGTTTAGTATTTTCCTTTTCAAGTCATCACTTGACATAGTTCCTCTCAAGCCTTCCTCTGGGCTTATCATTCCTCTGAAGAGAAGAGTTCAAAAATTTTAAACTACCAGTCAGGTTTGCTTGAATGATGCATGCACAAGCTCTTCGGTGATGAAGGATTTGAGTTTTCCAGTCATCTCCTCTCTTTCTTCATCCTGATGCCTGTTCTCAGTTGTTATTTTAGGAGTAGGTGATTCCTTTTTGGCATGAGAAAGCTATTTCTTGGATTTTTGTCTAGCTGTTTCCATAAATACATATGTTTAAAGATTTTAAACAAGACATTTCCCAGTACATTTCAAACAGAGAATTGCTCTTCTGAACTAGCTGTATGAAGGAATGGTTTAGTGGTAGTGAACTTAAGAGTTACCATTTCCCTAGCTGACAGAAAATGCAATAATTTACTGCCTTTAAAAACCAGCTTAGAATGCCTAAGAAAACACAGTGTATCATTAATTTTTCTGTGCTCTAATTAGCCAAAAAGCCTCCCGTTTAGGCTGTATTTGGACTAAAGTGCCTAAATCCTAATGTACAGGATCCTCAAGCAGCGTGACCTCCAGGCCGAAACAAGAGCAATACCTGCCAGCCATGTGCTTCACTCTGCTGCTGCTGAAAACTTGGGGTGTATTGACTGAAACAAGTTTATGTCTCATGTTAGAAGCTTTATCCTCTAAAGCCATATATTTTGAATTCACAGCATGTCTGCATGCTTGAGAGTACTGCAGCTCACTTTGTGTGAGTTTACTGGTCCATTGCCAAACAATGGTGAGCAAGCAAAGCTGATCAGGAACTATGTGAATAAATCAGTATAATTTAACCCCAGAAATAAATGTTACTTGGGTATATTACAATTTCTTGTAAAATGTCTGGTATCTAGCACATTTGCACTGGTTGCAAGAAGAATTCTTGGGCTGAGTTTGGTCTAGAGTTTGAAGTTACTGTGTAGAAATACAATGGATAAAATTACTTTCTCTACAAAATTATTGTATTTATTTCCAGAGCACATTTAAAGAAAACACTGAAGAATGATTCTCTGTATGAAGGACTGCTACCTCTTGTGTCACCTCTGTTGCTGTTCATTCTTCTTACAGTCTGGGTGGTTTTATCTCCAAGCAACATATTAGCAAAGCAACCCAGACTGTTTTTATGGATGGTTGGTGTTGCTTTCTCAAATGTTATTGTAAGTATATTTGAGGTGATGGTATTATTTACAGATAGCTTTTTATTTTTCTGTGAATGAGCAGAAAATGTAGCTAAAATCAGCAGAGTCACACAGCTCTTCTACCTCTGTGTTACACTCTGCCTCATAAAAATACACTACAACACGTGTCTGGACTGGGGACACTTACAGCACTGAAATACCTCCTCTGCCACAGTGTAACACTTTTGTGAGGGTGCTGCTTTGTTTTCTGAGGGTTTATGAAAACCCTAGGGATGCTCTACTTCCAGAAATATAATAGATACTCCCCAACATACAGGCAGAACTGGGGATTTGTCAAAGTAAAAGAAAGGTCAGCACTGGCACAGATTTACTAGCAAGAGTGAAGGGCTTGTAGCTTTCCCTTGCTCTTTTGTCCATTACTGTGGTCCATGCATTCCTGTATCCTGCAGTTCAGCTGATCCTACATTTTCCCTTCACCATTTACAAAAAGGCTGTACCAGTGACAGCATGTTTTAGGGAAAGATGTGAAGAGCTGTAGGGGCCTCGTGATGGCTCTCTGCTCACAGATTAGTTTCTCCTGTACCGTGTCATGGTGACCAGTTTCCCTCCTTTCATTCCCAAGGGACAACATAAACCTCTGTGCAGTTCTGGCACGGGCAGCCAGACAGTGGTGCTGAGCCCTGCCGGTAACCCAGGGCTTGCTTCTCTGGGGGAAGCCAGGAGAGCAGCCAAGCAGAAAGGTGTTCTTGCATTTAAGCAAAAATACCCTAGAGGATAGTGACTAGTGTCATCTTAGGAAAATAGACTCCAACACCATCTAAAATCTTGCCATTGAGCAATGCTACATCCAGTTTAAAAAGTGGAAGGCTAGAAGTGTCTTGTACTATGAGAAGATCTTCAAAAATGTGAGCTTTTAAAAGAGAAAGCATAACCCCTTTAGAAATCTGAATTCAGGAATGGGAAAAAAGTTATAATTATGATGTTTATTAGATGTATCCTATAAATGTACATTTCTAAGGGTCACAAATCAAACAGTTCCATCTTAAGGACTTAATCTCACAAAAATTAGTTGATTTTCAGATGTGTTTTATTGTATGCATTATTTGTTACCTAATCTACCCCTTTTTCTTAAGAGAATAGTGGGGATTCCAAAATGAGAAAGACAATTGCTTCATGCCAGTAGGGAAAATGCTTTCAGAGTTTGGCAGATGGCACATTCTGCACATACATCTTAACCAACCAAGAGTGATTGTGGCAGGATGCTTGCAGAAGAAAAATAGTAAGGCAAACCAGAGGTTTCTTTATGGGCTGCAGTTTATCAGAGACTGAGTGCAATACATATTCTTCAGGCTTTGTTTTTTCTTTTCCCAAAACATACATTGCACTGTTGGAGGCTTGTGCAAATTAAAAATGTATGCACGATAGCTGAAAATGTTAACATTTTAAAAGCAAGCATTAAAAATGTATGGGTGTTAGTTGGAATTTGTAACATTCTAGAGTTCAAAATCAAGCCTGCATTTCCTTTCACCTCTTCTGGTTCCTTAGACATGTTTCCTCCAGCATCAGAGGAAGGCTTGTCATGGCAATACTTTTCTTCTCCATGATAGCCTGACACATTGAGTTTCCATTACCTGTTCTGCAGACCACAAACTGCAGACCATGGTTCTCTACCTGCCATCCCAGTTCCAGTATCTGGAACTTCTCAGGCCTTTGACCATGTATTTGGTCACCCAAATATGTAAGTATAACAATGGTTTAAAACAACGTGAAATCCAACCTATGGTCAGGTTCAGTTACGTAGGCAGAAAAATTATAGCTTATAGATTGCTTTAACAATTTATGTTACCCTCTGGAATGATTCCCAAAGGACTCATAAAAACAGTGTTATTAAAAAAATTCACAATCACTACTGAGAATATAAGTGAAAATATTAACATTAGGTACAAAGGCTTACTTCTTCCACTATTCAAAGTTAATTATTTTTTCATGGTTTATTTTTGCATTCTTCTGCTTCCACAGCACAGGCAGTAATGCCAGTATTTCTTTCCTATGGTCAGACTCCTACTGCTGCTGTCATAAAATTTCAGGCACTGCACAGGGAATGAGTTTTTCATTCTTCTGCTGTTTTCAGGATACATAAAATCTATTTTTAACCACATTTCAATTTTGAGTGAAACTTAAATCAATAAAATATTTCAGATGTGCCTAAATTCCTTTTCTTTTTTGTAATGGGCATGATATATATGAGACACATTTCTTAAGGAGCCTAAACCAGACAAAACACTTTGGTGTGCTTAATTGCTTTTAAAATACTGAATTTCAAGTGAATTAGTCTCATTATGTTTCCAGAACTCAGTAGAATTAAGCTAATTGCCTTCAGTTAAACCATGCACCATATATTCATTTTTCCACCATTCTGAGTGGGATCCCTTTCTCTGGGCCCCCAGCTGCATCTCCAGGGAGCCCACTGCCATGATCGAGCCAAGAAATTGGTGTTTTAGTACATAAAGGAGTGCTAGAAAAGAGAAACAGGATGTGAAAATGTCGTATATTGTCTTCCCTCCCTTCTATACAATGAACCAGGAGATATTTCTGTCAGGCTGCATGATTAAAATACCAGCACACTCTCCCAGTGATTAATTAGGTGGTGGCACATTTGATTTGGGATCACAACTTCATGAGCCTCTGTGAAAACATAAGGTGGCAAACAAATTCCCCTTTTGTGAAGATGTGCTTCCGCTTATCAAGTGTATCAAAACACTGTCTCCAGGAAAGGGTGTGTTTTAAATTGTACTAATGTCCTCTAGGACCCAGTGACGCACAAAGGTGTGTACCTACAGCAGCCTTCTCACCAGAAACAAGCCCCATTTTGAACTGCGGCCTTGTTTCCACCTTACCCAAAGCAACCCACGGAGAAAATGGAAATAATTTTCCTTAGACCCTTGGGGCTGGTCCAGCGCTCCTCACCTGGTCCCTTTTGCTCCGACAGTGCAAGGTGATCATCTGCCAGATGAGCAGCACCCGGCCGGAGCTGTTCCACTGGTTCCTGTTCCCGCTGGCGCTGGTGGTGTACGCGGCCATCTCCGGGCTGCTGGGCCGCATGGAAGAAGCGGCTCTCGGCGTGTTCACCACCCTGGTCACGGCTGCCCACGTGCACTACGGCGTCTGCGTGGTGAGCAGAGGGGTCTGGAAACAGTTTCTGGTTGGGGCATTGTCTGGGAGTCTGAATGTTTATGTTTTGGGGTTTTTTTTAGTCCTGTGTGTTGTTTTATTTAGTCGAAAGTTAAAAAAAATGAAATCAGTTTATTGCAGGCAATGCCTTTTTGCATGTGCAGCAACTTCAGTGACTTGAATTACTCCATAGTAGCCAACTGGTCTCAGCTTTAAACCCATCAGAATCAGAATATTTATGGACTGATTTTACATAGCAGTCGACCCATGAGGCATGAATGCATCCACCTCTCTTTTTTTGCCTTTCTTCTTCCTAAGGTCACTTGACTGAAAAAATAGGAAGGTAAAATGCAAAGTGACATAAATAGAAATAATAAAATAAGGTCAACTTTGCTTTGAATCTGCAGGCAAAATAGCTGTCCCAATTTTTTTCTTGGCCCTCTGCTAGCATCTCTCAAGCTGGTGACATGAATAGTTTTCCAGTTCATTCAATCTTACCAGCACATTTTTGTCTGCTACATCTCAGTCTTGTCATCTGAACTACTGCTTAAATTGAGTTTTACTTTGTTGATGCCCACTTTTCTAAATTGTCAAATGATCCTTTAGCAACTGTTTTAAAGGCTTTAGCTTTTAGATAAAACACCTTGCATGGCAAAGGTCTCATTTCAGAGGGAGCTGGTCAGCATTCCTTTATTTAAGCCACAGCAATGGGATGTAAGGATTTTTCTTTGAAAGCAGCCTTTTGCAGGAGATATTGGTGGCATAGTAGAGTCTACCTGAGCATCGATATGGGCCTCTTGGTGGGGGTCAGAATGGAAATACCTGGTCAAAATTCACAATTGACTGAGGGGCCCAGCTCCATCACAGCTTATGTCACCTGTGAATCCAGTCTGTAGCCATTTAACTTCCCAGCAGTGTGTTGCAAGAGGAATGTAAGGAAAACAGCTCTCTTGTTTGAATACTTACAGATCCCTGTGTACTCAGGGATCCCCAAGTATGTGAGGACTGTGGTTGGGTCCTCCCCCTCTTACTGGGAGAGGAGAGGTAGTGAATTGTGAAGCACATACAAAACAGGTTGCTAATCTCTGTGATTTCTCTTTAGGGTAGGCAGCTGAGCGAGCACTTGAACATTTACATCTTTTCCCTGAAGAAACGCGTCCAAGAGTGAACACCTGCACTACAATCAGACTATAATACTTGACATGGAGATTTGCAGCTCTTCTGATGTGATAAATAGCTGGAATGAATCTGATTAAAATAACCAAAGAATAGAATAGTACAGATATCTGAACCACTGCAACAATGAGCTATGCAGCCAGATGCTTCATCTCAGAGGAAGATGCCTGTCCAGCAGAGAACTTTACCAAGTTGTTCTGTTGATATTTATTCTTTTTACCAAGTCATGTTACTCGCCTCTCTTTTGTCTTCCTCCTCCTTACCACTGTGTCCAAAGTCCTGGATAAATCCATGCTGGGCTGCACAAGATCCTTGGTGGTTTATAACCAGCACTGGTTTTGCCCAGCCTAGTCACCAGTGGGACCCCAGCAATGCAAACCGTCCCTGTACGTCCTTCCCACTCACACATCTGTGCCTGCTTCATTTGCCATATTTATTTGCTCACAACTCATTTCTTCCACACAACCTCCTGAAAGGCTTATGCACATTCAGTCTTTTCCTCGCCTCATATGAATGTGTGAAGACAAGAGAATGAGCTCAGAAAGCTATGGGTACAGTAAAGTGTTTTTGAAATGTACAGTTTTTTCCTCATTCTCAGCATTAAGATGAGTCTCAGCTGACCTGTCAGAAATGCAGGCTTAATACAGCAGCAGCTGGTCCTTCTATTTATTTTCTAGGCAGTAACAAGCACATTGTTTATATTTCAGTAGCAACAAACAATATAGCCTACAAAGGTAAACAGCTGAAAATAAATTTGGCCAGCAAACCTTCACAGATTTGCCTACTTCTCTTCAAAAGTAGTTTTAGTCCAACATCATCTACCAGTGCAAAATGCTAAACAAGTCATTATTTGCCTGTGTGCTTGAAGCAAATTCTTGTGGTTTTAGAAAATGCCAAAGGAAAGAGAAACAAGAAATTTTTTTTTAAACATTACATGTTTGCATGCAGATGTAAACTGCTCCCTTCATCTATAATACACATGGGTTTTCTGTGTGCCTGGAGGAGGGGGTAAGAATTTTAGTTTCATGTCTTTTCATACGCTGCCCTAGCCAGAGGGCTTTTGTGGCCTTGAAGCACTAATTAAACAATCTGTCCACTTCCCCAAGGTAAGCACAGAGGGGTGTGATTGACAGTCTGGCACGTTTATTAACTATTTAACCATCTCACTTGCCAGAAGCCGGGTGGAAGTGCAGTTTTTGAGCTGCTGAGCTGAGTCTGAAGTTCATCTTTCTCAGTTCTTAGACCGTTTCTGTGGGTTTATCACTAGCCTGATCATTTCTGCCCCCCAGTTAACTTACCCTTACATCAGTAGCTCCTATTAATATTTTCAGCTGAGCCACTGGCAAGTTGTATGAGCAGCTTCAGCTTAAGCTGGTACTGCCTGTTAAAGCAGTTGCCCTACCACAACACCAGCAGGGCTGATTTCCCCAGGCAGCCCTTACCACAGGCACCAGGGGACAAGCCTGCACATCAGCTTCCCCTGTTCACAAAGCAGAAATATTGGAAAGTTCCTTCAGGTTTGAAAGAATCCATGTTCCACCTTCCAAACAAGTACATGGAGCGTCCCACCCCCCAGACAAACATCAGATGAGTCACAGTTCAAGCAGCTCCAGGAGTGAGTCAGGCAGAGGGGACAGGTCATGCTGTAATGCTGAGTCAGAGGTTTTGCCAACAGCTGGGCAGGGAAGGGAGGATGCCCTTCAGCACCACTGTGGTCCAGCACAGGAGGCATCTCCCAGGCTTCCCCCCCACCGGTGTGGCAGCCATGCCCTTACCCTGTGTGATACCCAGAGAACATGGGGTGTCCACAGAGGTGCTCCCTAACTGCCCAAGGACTCCCCTGGAGTAAGTCTGAAGTCTTTATTTGATTAGGTTTGCCAAAAAAGGTCGTTCTGACTGTTTTTGAAGGGGAGTGATGAGTTTGATGTTGCTGCATGCACCCAGCAGTCTCAACATTTGATGAAGTTAAGTACTACATCTGATACCTGATACACTGCCACAAAAGTCTCACCTGCTTTATAAAGGCAGCTTGTATTTCACCTTTCCATCACAAGCATTGAGGAAACTCTGGTGAGAAAAGAATTGGGATACAATAAACAAAAATAACTCCAAATTGCATGTGGTCATACAGGAGAAACTCTGTGGACAGGCTTCCTTTTTCCATCTGTCTTGCACTTATTTAGGAAACAGCTGGAAATAAAGGTCATAGAAACAGTGCAATTTGATGCACTAGAATGGAGTATTTTGAAATATTTATTAAATGAAATTATAAAACTTGAACTACCACAACCTGCCTGCACTTGTACCTTTCTATAGAGAAATTGAGGATCGCTTTTAAAGGACATTAATCTCTGGCCAGTTTTTTCACCATCTATATGAAAACATGGCAAATAACTTTGTTTGTCCTCTTTAAAGCAATTTGTCACTACAATCTGTATAAAGACAACTGTAAAAAGAGATTGTGTATTGCACAGTGTATATATTGAATTATTAGCCATTGTAGATGACAACTGGTTCAATGAATATGAAGAAAAATGCTTTTGCTCATAGGGCTGTATGGTCACAGATTTATTTTGCAAAGTCAGGTATGTAGATGACCTAACAGTCTAACAATACATTTTTTTTGGTCACATTATGGCAGAAAATTGTCAACTATCTGAATTGGAAAATATATAATTTTTTTTTTTTATGCTTTAGAGCATTTGCACTAATCCAAGAACATGCCTTCCTCCTGGTCTTATGAAAAGCAACTAAACAAGAGCTGCTCTCCCAGGTTTGAATGCCTGGGTTGGAAACGGGCTCCTCTGGTCCCTGCTTCATCCTTCCCTCCCCTGTCAGAGGCCCAGGGATACCTGGAGCAGTGGAGCGCAGGCTGGTGGCTCGCAACAGGGTCACTTCAACACAGAGGAAAAGGGTCCTGGTCCAAGGCTCAGAACTCCTGCGCTTGAGCAGCAACTACAGCTACAAAAGACCAGAGCTGTGAGAACTACAATGAATTTTCCCCCTTCTCTCCCAACAAAACCTCATACTTTAATCTAAAATCTAGGGGACTTTTAGGTACTGCATTGAAGATTCATCCCTGAGTTCCTGGCCACTGCGAGGAAGCCCACTGGGAGCTCTGGTACCTTTCTGTAGTGCTCTCTTCGACTCCTGGCTACTGCCAGTTTTGCTTTGGACTGATACCCAAGGGAGTTAGCACTCCAAAATCTGAAAGCATTTACCATAAAGAAAAATGTGCATTTTACATGCACATACATACATACATGCATTTTCTGTTTTGACTTATAAAAGGGAATACAGTTGCTAAGCTCTTGGGGAAACAGATGCTATCCACACACACAGAGTAAGTGAACTTCTGGGTTTTTAAAGCAGCTGCCTTTTTCTTCCTGCTCCCATATGCAGCCCCTGATGAATCAAAAATATGTATTTAATCCAGCAAATTATTATTTTAGAATGTTCCGAATAGTCTCTAGAGCTACACAGATTTTAACATATATTTTTTTATTAAATATGTAAAAAGATAAACGCAAGTCAAGTTATTCACATATTCAGACAAAAATCTACTCTATCATGCGACAGTTTGTGGATAATGTAAAATGACTGATACATCTGAATAAGACTTTTTTGTATCTATTATGCCATTACTTATCTATTTATAATTAACAATACATATGTTTACATTCCTTTCAGTTTACATTTAATATATAACCAAAGCTTTATGGTGTGCTATTTAGTAAAGGTAATTACAAATGCATATTAAAACCATAACAGAAGAATGGGTCACTCACAGGGGGTGGGGGGGAAGGACAACTCTTTCCCCTTTCAGAACACTGCTCTCCCCTCAGCACAGCCACATTTCTGGTGCCCCCAAAGAATTTCACTGCCCTGGCTCCCTACATCAGTCACTCCCCCCTTGATACAAGCAGTGAGAGGGCTATGGTCCTCAGATCAGAAACAGGATGCAAGGAATTTTCAGGAAACTAAGTTCAGCTTTTTTTGATTTTTTTTTTTCATATGTGCTTCAAAAGAGAGAAAAGAAGAGAGGCACAACAGCCTGGCTATGAACTGTCTGGGGAGCTCAGCAACCCCAACCATTTGCACCTTCAGAAAAACACTTTCCCTTGAAGTGCTCTCCATGCACCTGCTCAAGTATTGGCAGAAGGATGAACTCCAGTAAGCAGAGACGTGCTGATGAAATTAAGTTTATAGCCTGATCCCAAACTCCTTGCCCCATTCAGAGATCCCATAAAGGTTAAAGGACATTCTGGAGTCTGGAAAAAAATTAGTAACTGCTCTTCAACAGTATTATGAAGAACTACTGTTTATTACAATGACAATTGTAATAAGTACATATGTTCTAATAAACACAAATAGAACAAAAATGACAATTCCTCCATTTGTGGTGATTCTTGGAAATAATTATTTTGGAAAAAACACGATTTTATAAACCAGACCTCATTTGTAACCAATTGAAACGGGAGAGGAAAGCGCTGGCCTGCAGGTTGCAGTACTTTGATTTCATCACTGGGTAGATGTGAGGTCAATACTGGGTGCAGGGCTGGAAAAACTTCAGCCTGCAGGATCCAGAAACTCTTCTGCTGCACAGGGGGAAGATCAAGGAACTGGAAATCCCTGTTCTGGTGCTCAACAGCATTTTATATATTGTTGGTGGTGCAACACAACAGCAGGGTTCTCACATTTAACTAAGAGCCACTTAGCTGCAGAAGATTGATTAGGAATGGAAAACTGCATGTGCATGTGTGCGTGCCTGGGGGCTGATATATTGGAAACCTTTCTATGGAAGTATAAGCTGGGGACCTAACGCTTTAGAAGCCTATGAATGCCTAAAATGATTTAGCTGTTCAATAGGCTGTGGAGTTTTTCAGTGAATGCCAATTGGGATGGGACTTCCACGTACCTGCTAAATCAGCACAACAAACCAGAACTCAGAAAATGAAGTGAGTGAATACCAGGCATTAAATAACTAGAGAGACTACAATGCACAGTGGTAGGAGAAGAACAAGGAATGCATTTTATTCTTCATACCTCTCTTCATAAAATACCATCATTTAGAACAGGGCCATGGGACCACACTGGAAGAGAACACTCCCACTGCAGACATCTCCAGTGCACACATGGTTCTGCACCACACTGGCCTTGAAGGAGGAAGGTCAGCCAAGAGCAGAACCAGCTCTGTGCCCTCAGTCAGATGGTCCTCTTCTAATGTGCGCCCTGCCTCCAGGAGGACTCCTCACTGCTTCTCCATGCTTTAGAAGCAGCCTTAAACTTGTGAAGTGTCCACCACTTACAGGGGAGTTTGGGGTATGGCTCAGGGCCGGTGCTGTTGCTGTTTCCCCCCATACTTTGCACTAGTGACAAAATTTCTGTTTTCTAGACTTGTATGGCTGGGGCAGTGGAAGGGGGAAGGAAAGTGGAAAGAAATGGCTGGCCTACTTTCTCCTTTTCTGAGAAGCGGGAAGCCAAGGATGATGGTACAGACTGTGTCCTGCAGCTACGCTTGTGTCAAGGAGATTTCCCTCCTCCCTCAGCACTGAGCTCTGCGGAGGTAGAGGTGCAGCTGGAGGCTGGGACTGGATTCCTCAGAAGGGAAGAAAAGCTGGGAAATGTCTATTAACTAGTTAGGAAACTGGGAGGGTTTTCAAAAAGCTTAAGTGGATGTCTGTTCCTCCAGAAATCAGCCAAAAAACATACCATGCAGCTTTCTAACACAGGGGTTTAAATCTCCCATTGAAACAGATGCTCTGCCTTCCATTTGTGAAGGCAGGAAAGGAATAAATGTGAGCAACACAAGCGTTTTCCTCCACAACGCAACCTCATCGTTATGGCTTGACTATGACATCCACTGTATCCCTTTATTTCAAATGTTTGGCCAAATTGATGCCCCAAGGCAGATGTACTAGAAAACGCAAAAGCACCACAAAGTGAGAGACACAGCTAGTGGTACAGAACTCCTTGCCACACAAAATGCCAATATAAATATGTTAGAACAAGTTACAAGTGTATCATACTTAAGACGAAGAAGAAAAAAAAATAAATATATATATTTTTAAAGAGCAGAACAAATCTCAAGCAGCCAAGTGGTGACGTTGCAGTGATGTACAGTAGGTGATGTAGCCCTACAACCTCTTGGGAAGATACACTGAAAGAAGACGCCTGCAAATGCATCTTGGCAAAGTATTGGTACAGAATGCAGTGGTTGGCTGGCACTCACTATGGTACATAAATGTTAATGGCAGACTGGGAGTGAACTGATTTCAAGTTTGAGGCCGCACATGTTCCATTCTCCAGAAGAAAGTTCTCACACAAAACGAAAATTGTCAGAGATGCTGCGTGAGTCAGTACTCATCCTGCTGCTGGGGCTGTTCATGGACTTGCTCTTCACCTTCATGCTCATCTGTGTGGCTCTCCTGTAGGGAGAAAAAGATCCCAAAACACTCTTCAGCAGAAAGCATTCCTCATGTAATCTTACCCCGTGGTGTTCACTGTAGCATAAAATTTAACAATTTTTGTGCAAGGAAGTAGAAAATGAGCTGTTACCTGAGCAAAGCAGGTATTACATTAAAATGTACTTTCTTTACTTCTAATTAAGGCATATGCAGTCCTGGAATTTCCCTCGAAAAAAATGTCAGCTTTCAACTCTACCATCTGTTACCTGTTCTGGTGAGTGAACACTTCGAATAGTTAGACAGTGGTATGCCAACAGTTAGATGCTGTACCATAGCATCCTGATGTCCTCCCATTTTCAGCTTGTCCAAGGTTTTCTGAACCTGTCTGCATAGTTTTCACACAATCTTCTCTCAAGGTTTAGATCACTAAATGGACAAGACACTTTTACTATCACCTGCTTGAAAAATTCAACACAGCCTCCTTTTTGAGGTCAGGCATATTACTTTCCCAAAATAATACACCCATGCCAACTCCTATGGACTTGCAAACATATTTTCTTGGGGAGGCTGGGGGGAAGAGCCCTGTATTCACTGACTTATAGAGCTACTGTAAGAAGCACTAATTACTAAGTAATCACTTCCCATTGTTTTTATGCTCAGTATTATCCAAAGCTGTCTCTCTGAATATACATTCCCACTGGAAGATGAATCCCTGACACAAGGAAAGGCTGCATCCTCACTGCAGGTGACACCAGTTCTGAACAACTTTCAAATTACACGCAACAGGCCTAGTATCCTGAGTTGACCTCAATGTTATCTGAGCTCAAAAAGTCTGGCTGACTTTTAGAGCATCCCTTCTGGACTGTCATTAAGCACAGCTGCATTTACAGCTTTCCTCTCAAGTGCTTTCCATCTTTCCACAGCACGGTTCACTGAAGACATCCTTCTCATGTATGCTCTGCCCTGCATTAGTACTGCTCTGCTGTAGGCAGCTCCAAAGGAAAACATTTTTCCAGGGCACTGAGCTGCCATTCAAAATCCAGCATCCCCAGTGGGCTACCTCTGCAGAACTCGCCTGGCTCCCAACTTTTGTTAGAAGCAAGTGGGTTGAACAACAAACTTTAACCAATTGCTACTGCTAAGTTTTCAAATATGAGGCAAAAATCAAAAGAAAAGGAAGGCCATCATTTTAGTTTCCCCACAGCAGTCCAGAGCAGCTTATGAAACAAACAAATTCCCTTCTGGCAGTAAAATATTTATCTAAAGAGAAAAAGTGGAATAAAGTTCCTAACCTTTACTGATACAATGGAAAGGGTCATCCGTTTACCACATATAGAAACAGCCCAATTTCAATTGAAAGCAAGCTTTCTATCACTCAAGTGCCATTTTCAGGCAGAAGTCACACAGCAGTCAGGGCAGCTGAAGTTAAGCACATTTTGGCCCTTTGGGGGAAACGATGCCCCTATTACATACAGTAGGTACATCACGTCAAAACAGCTTTGTAAGCGGCACCTAAAAACTGCAGCTCCTGTGATGGGCTGCAAGGGTGCAGGATGTGCAGAGAACAGGAGGTTCACAGGGAGGAGCTGACAGCTGGGAGAACGTGACCCTGCCCTGTGGGGTGAGAAAACTGAAGCTTCTTTAGCTGCAGTGAGTGATGCTGCCTTAACCCCATCTGTCCTGACCCTCCTTCTGTGCTGAGGTGACCTGCTCTGGAATGCACATGTTCCACAGGCCCTGTGTATGATGACTTGATGGGATGCACTGTTAGAAAGCCCACTTGTGCAGACTTTCTGGGTCATGTACGTGCCTTCCTCTCATCCGTACAATAGGAAAAGCCTCTAAGCACGGGGAGTGGAATCTACTCCACAGCTCTGAAGAGGAGTGGTGGCCCCTATTTTGCCAGGTTTATCTTTAATGGAAATAGTGAATCTTATGATGTAACTACCTCAGAAGTTGTTCTGAGACTTGGGACACATTTTCAGTATGTACAGCTTGTATAAATACATGAAATGGGAACCACAGGAGTCCAATTACTTTGGGACTGTGGAATTTCATCCCCTAATAAGGAAAGTAGTGGAAGATCTATTTAGAGCATTTATTTCTGGCTTGAGCCACATGACCATGGTCATCTCTGCCTCCCATGTTGAGAGATGGTCTCTTTTGAGACTTTAGATCCATCTGCCTCAAACTATTCAGGTATGCCTGCAGACTGAAGACTTAGACTATGAAAACCTGGTGTTTGGGAGGGTGGGAGCCCTTTCCAAAAGTAGCAGCAGGTATAGAAGCCACTAGTGCAGAAAGTTACCAAACCAGCTGCATTTTGAGCAATTGCTCTGGAAAATTGAGCAGAGCAACTGAGATACCAACATGAGCAATTCCCCCAACTTCTCCATGAACTGAACTACAACAGCCCGTGCAGGAAAGCAAAAGCCCTTCTACATGACCAAGTGCTTTACACACTGAGAGCTTGAAAAGTAGGGGCCACATCTCTCCACCACTCAAATGTAGCCTTTGAGCACTGTTCTCTGGCAACCTTGATGTTTTTGATGAAGGAGTAGGATTTCAAATGACCAATTCATAATTAAAAATTACAAAGGTCTACAGACTGATCAGACATGACAGTAGAAGATATGCTATTCCTCTTGCTTAAGCAGAGACATAATGATGTGGTTTAACAAGAATCGTAACAGGGAAAAGAAAAAGAGAAGGAACCAACTGGATTGATATTTATCCTGCTCAAACTCACTAAAATCAAGCAAAAAAAAAAGAAAAAAAAAGAAAAAAAAAGATTGTTCAGTCTTAAAAAATTAGTTTAATTACTGAATTAAGCAAAACAGAAGTTTAGGAGGTGACATGACTGAAACTACACTATAAACTGAAATTCTGAGAAAAATAATTACCGCATTCCTCACCCTAAGACATGAACCTGATCAAAATCTCTTCAATGCAATATTACAATAATCAAACACCTGGGGAATGATTCTTTGAGGGACTGAACTCTATACTTGCATTTTGAATCATTCTGTACACAATTCACCTAACAGCCTCATGGCCTGACTAGGAAAGCCAAACTGCTGTTACCAAAGGATTAACCTGCAAAATACTGCAAGATAAAGAATTTAACTTGGGACAAATTCATTACAGAAGGAGAGAGAAAAAAACCCCAGATCTGAAGGGCAAAGCAGGGCAATGAGAGAGTGAAGTCCAAAACCAAAAAGTAGGCAGGATCTGAACCAGCACTAAGCTACAGTCTTTGGTTTAGTGCTAATGCATTTGGGTCTCTCCTCAGCAAGCTACTGTCCATCTGTTAAGCTGTGGAGATCAAATCTCCCACCAAAAGGAGCAAAAAAATCATGTGAGGAATGGCCTCTGTATTCCTCTCTGGAGGAGCAGTGCTCTCCTGCTGCAGTGACACACCCAGTCTCCAACAGTAACCACATTTTAGATGAAAGCACAGTTGTTGTATGTAGTTCACATGCAGGCATGGATGATGATTTCAATAGAGAAAGGACTGGGGGGAAGAAGCAGATAAAACACTGCAAAATGGACTGAAGTAGAACATTTTGTAATGTGTTCTGCCAGTAAGGAAAACTGCAGAAGGAAAAGCAACAAATGCATTCCTTGGTGTGGAACCACTCTGCTACTTAAGCCAACAAACAGATAGATGTGGTAGGGGTATGGGGTGAAGAGGGATTTTTCTGGCTTTGCTTTATAAATAAATCACTGCTCTTGAATCCAGAAGACATTTTCTCTGACCGCTATATATATGTAACACTTTTACCCTGTTATCACATGGCTGGCAAATTTGTCTTATTGTTTATTCCTATGAAAATAATGGTTTCCTCCTCTTTTTCCTCTCTAGCACTCACTCTGCACTGCTGAACAAATCCTGTTTCCCTTGTCACTTCTCATCTGAGCAGTGGCACCTGTTAGCTTCAAACCTGTGGTTCTCTTGCACCTAACTTTCAAACATTTAGGCCCTACATTAGCCTCTTTTAGAAGAAGTATGTTGAATTAGTAGTTCCTTCAGCACTAGTTTTGATATAAAACTAAGTTAGCTGACTGCTGCTGCAACAGCTTTCTGAGAGCAGATGTAAGAACAGCCTATGGTACCACTGCCAAGGGATTAAGTTGATGCTTGCACACTCTGGACCCAAAGCCTTCCTCCACTGGTGCCTGAAGGGTCAATTGTCAGTACAATCCATACAGGGATTTGGTTAACATGAATGGGAGTAGCTCAGCTAAATCTCCACTGAATCATTATCCCTGAATGTCTCTGAGGAATTTAACCAGCACCCTTTGCAGCTTCTTGCTTTGTTCAGTGTCTACACCATTAAATCTAAGATGCAATGAGATTCTTGCTTAATCTTGCAGACAATACACTTCTGAAATTTTGCTAATAGAGGATTATTTGGTTTGCACAAGGAAGAATTTTGCCTATAGCAACAGGATAAAAAATGCTAAAGAGCATTATCTTTGTATATATAATTATGTATTTGGCAACCTGCACCATACATATTCCAACATTGCCACATGGGCCAGAGAAGGTTCACAGCTGCAGACAGCAAACAGCACCTCTGCCAGAATTTTTGTGATTTTCAACACATTAAAGAACATGAGTAAAAGACTTCATGCACATAGGAGGAAGATGAAAAAAACAAAACTAAGGCTCAGAACCATATGAAATCAATTTAAAAATGTGACACAGACCCTCCCCGTTTAGATAAAGGTCAGCAAACCCAGAATACAAAACCTACACTGAAGCAGTGAAAAGCCTCCTGAATCCTCCCCTCAAGCTAATAAGTCTGTTGTTTGCAATTGCAAATGCAAACCTCCTTTTTGGGGAGGAGTCACAGGAATCCTAGCTGCTATAGTTCTGCAGTTCTAAATACAGGATATGACCCAATACTACACCAATAAAATTTTACGCAATTAAGCTTTTTTTGTTGAAACAAAAACCATTTAGCTTCAACTTACGTGTTCATCTGAAGCATAAAGGACTTCCATTAGCCGATTGACAAGGTCATTATTCTCTCCCCCATGCTCTTGGCAGAGAAGTTCAATCTCCCTTAATTTGCCAAAGTAGAAATCCCTTTCCTTCTCCACGCCTTCAAGTGCAAGTTTTAATGAATGTACCTGCATATAAACCAAGACATAATGCATCAGTTTTGAGGTGGACTATAGACAAAAGAACAGTCTAAAATTTTGTATGCAAAACAATCTTAAATACATATTTGATTTTATAGCTTGAAATGAAGGCCAGTTTTCTTTCTGCAGTGCTAAATTGAACCTTACCTGACAGAGAATCAGGCTCCCCCACTACTCCCCCTGGATACATCTTAACCTTGATCCTTAAAGGTCAATTTTCTCAGCACTCTTTAAAAACTGAAGCTCAAAGCAGCAGCGCAGAAATCAGGGCTACCTAAGCCATGTCTCCTAACAGGGCTGCCAGAAATGTCATGTAGTGGTAACTAATAAAACTTTTAGCTCAGTACTTGCATTATTTTGCCTGAACAAATGTGTAGTTGTTGGGAAACCTACAATATCTCCTTGCCTAAAAATACATTGAACTAGCAGAGGACGGAAATAGTCTAGTTAGGAAATTAAAAGGTCCTCTAGTTACAAATGTGCTACTGCTATGCTGGTTTTCCAGCTCTACTGTTCTGCCTCCTCACTCACCCCATTTTACAAACCTGTGTTTCAGCACTCTGCTGCCATGACTGGGTGCTGCCACGGGCTGCCTGCTCTGACTGATATGCTGTTTCTACCAACAAATTCTCTCAAATGCCAAGTACCTTTCTCCTTGCAACCTTGTTCACAAGAGTCTGCAAGCTATGCTGTCAGCCTCAATTTCACCACTAGGACTGCTGCAAATAATTCATGGGCAATGTAGCTGTTAATGATTAGGCTTCGTATAAATCACGACAGATGTTACAATATATTTTTATACATATATCTTTTAAAAAGAAAGGTTTTATGGGAGCATAATATACAAACTTCTGTCTAATGGGGTATACATAATCAGGATAACATCTAAGTGGCTCGGAAATTCAGAGGACAGCAGCGTAAAAACCAACAGAAATAATCACAGATAAAGCTGTCTACAGTAAACACACTGACCACTATTACATCCAATTACAGCCAAATTAACTTTCACATTTTAAAGCCTGCAATTATACAAATGATTTTCTAAATAAAACATGCTAAGTAAGTTCAATCATATCAGACTACATTTCAGTGAACTGATACGATTTAATAGAAACTTCTGTGTTGCCAGTTCTACTGCAAGTTATTTCCTTCACTAGTAAAAATACCAGCAGAGTTCAAACAATGCTTTGATAGCCTACTAAATCCTTTCAGTTTGTTTTTCCATGACTGCTGAGCTAGGGATGCCTTCTTCTGACCTTTGATTGCACTCTCAAAGGCATCAAGCAGCAGAACTGACCTGTTACCAGAGCAGGATCTCAGGGCATCTCATTTATGCACTAATTCATTTCTGACCAGCTGTCTAAATGTGACACTCAAGTCTTCCTTGACAGTTTGAATCCATTATGGATATAATGACCAGTCACCTTAAAAGTAACAATTTTTTTTTCAAAAGTAGGAATAGCAAAATGAAACAAGAGTCTACAATATCCTGGTCTATAGATGAAGACCTCATACTTAGGATGTGCCTTCTGGAACTGCCACAGCATATTGCTTGAGAGCAATGCCTGAATCCAGCCAGAATAGGAATGTAACTGCTTCCAGATCTCTTGCTCTGTGCTTGCTAGAGCTTGGGAAAACAATGAACTTCAGCTGAAAAACTGTCAGCTAATAGCTGAGACTATCTCTCCTTCTGACCTATTTACTATGAAGACATTCTGCTGTTTTCATTCTCTCACATTCATGCTGTTTAAAGAAACAAAATCCTTAAACTATATAAACATATACATGGACTTAACTACTGTATATAGTAAACATTGTTATAACCAAACTAGATATGCTTTCCTTCAGTTCCAACTACCTGTCTGTGCCACATGAATCCACATTTCTTCAGATACTTTGCACATCTGCATCTTACTTTTTCCTTCCGTAAGTGTGCCAAAAGGCTGACACTTGAGGAACAGCTCACGTCACCTCCCATGCTCTATTTCTGAACTGAAAGTACTCCTCTGCAACCCAGTTAATGGGTGCAAAGGCAGCAGTTCCTACTGACTGGTCTTTTCTCTGATGGCACATACTGGTAGCATGAATATTCACAGGGCTGCAGAGCCAGGCTGCAGATTAGGCCCAACTATAGGCAAAAAGCCACAATGATGCTGTTTTCAGAAACTACATGTATATCAGCGCACAGCTAATAGTTCCTGGGAACATTCTCCATATGTAAAAGTCCCTTCTCTGTATGCAGTAGCCCCTGGTTTGTGTTGTCACCTCAGCTGCACTCAGACACTCTTTGGGAGAGAGTCATTTCAATGCTGTGGGTAATCAGGTTCCAGTGCAGAGTGACACTCCTTGGAATTTAATTTACTGGCACAGTTTGAAGATGATTTTAAGAGAAACTTCGAGATTGTAGGGAGCCATTAACTGGCAAATGTTAGGGACAATCATTACAAATAGCTCCTTAAGCTACACTACGGTAAAACAAAGTGTACAGACATCCCCACTAATTAAACTTTTCTGCTACAAATTGCATGGAAGTTCAGATGTTTCCATCTCCCTCGGCTGCTATCCATGAAAGGAATCAAAAAACTAGTAGAGCCACATAGGACCCTGATATCCAAGACACAATTCAGCACTTCTTACTTATAATCAACACAGAAACACGGTAACGGTGACTGCTGCCCTCATCTCCACAACTGCTGCAGAGTAGTAAAAACCAGGCAATTTGGCTCTTGCAGCATGCTCACACTGGGGGTCAGGAAAACCTGGCTCCGAGCTGCTTGCAGCATAGCTTTTTTGGCTCGCGTAATATGGCCATGGTTTACAAGTATCCATTAGTGGGAAATGAGATACCAAATGCTGTCAGCATTAAGAAAAAAAGCCTTCCAGACCATTCCAGCTAGATGATGTCTCTTAAAAACTAGCTATTAAGGGATCAGTTTTTTCATATCCTCAAAATTTCTTCTCTTCGGTGATGGGGGAAATCATCAGTTTTCCTTCAGGGTTATTTGTATATAAAGCTTAAGGTTTTCACACATGGAACGTGCTAGGAATATGTTAGCAGTGGATGTGATAGTGACTGTCTATTTCAGTAAAGATCAAATGTTTCTATGTTGCTCAGATGCCAACCAACTCTTCCTCCTGAAGCAAACACATTGTGACTTCTGAGTACAAATGTTGCGGTTTAAGTTGCATTAAGCTGACATTTGAACTCTGCTCGACATTGAGTAAAAAAAAAAAAGGATTCCATGAAAAATATATACATCCATTCCTTGTTCAACATTTAAGAACTTTTCTGTTACAGCAATAATTTAGAGCCCATTTGGAAAGCTGGTGGACCCCATTGTGCTCTCTGCTGCTCAGAACAATACCCTGAATCTACAGAATGCCGTGTCGGGGATGTGGCTATCCATCCACCACCTTTCAGTGTACAACTCATCAAAAACATGCAAACAGTGCCCCAGCAAACTGAAATCATTGCTGTTCAGGTCAATGAAAGTCTGAAACTGAAATGCCATTAACTGTGGAAAATTATACTTGATCCAGAATAATGACTGTTTCCTGAATGCAGCTGCCAGGAACTCTAAAATATTAGTTTTTTCCTTTCCATTTTCCCTCACCAAGGACAAATACAGGGATCAGGCCTCATATACAGTAGTGGCATTTACACCATTTTGACAGCACAGTCTTAAGCCAGATGCAGGTATTTATTCTTGTCCAGTGCAGACACTCCTGCAGCTCAGAAATGAGAGAATGGTGCAAAGCTCTAGAGCATAAACAAAAATGTAGCCCATACATTCCTAACATTACAGAAATTCTGAACCCTTTAAGTTATATCACAAAACATTATTTATAATATAACTAAGTATTCTCAGAAAGGTAGATTGCATTTTTAAATGAAAATGGTGTGTTAGCTTCTTTAACACCTTCCTTCCAGAAAGCAGAGCACAATGCTCTAGTCTCACTTTAACTGCAAATCTCTTAACACCCTGGTATGACAAACAGGCCAGTTTTCTCCACAGTGGCACATTAAATTATTTATTTCAAATTAGTAATACACAAGAGCAAAGACACTATTTGGATTTTTCCTATCCAGGTGAAATAAAAGATATATTTCAACATCTAATAAAATTATCATGCTTCAGCAAGACTTACCTGTCACTCCTAAGATTATAAATTAAAAATACTGGCAAAAATCAGTCATCTCTGCCAGACATTACTTTTTACAATAAATCTCTTTTTTTTTTTTCATTTCTTTCCAGCTGAACTATTTCCACTTTTTGTCCCTTCATAATTCTGAAGAGCATCATTCATCAGAAGACAATATTAGATTTCATGCCTGCTTGTGACAATGAATGCATCTACTTTTGTGCCTAAAGCAAATTTACCTGTTCACTGAGCTGTATGACTTGAGTTTCCAAATCTTTATCTGATTTGGATGCCGAGCTGCTTGGCGTAGCTTTTTTTGCTGAAGATGGGCGAGAAGGTGTTGATCCTGGTTTAGAAGCTGGACTGGATTTAGCAGCACCTGAAAAACACAGTAAATAAGTAAACATTAAACAAGATTGATCTCTGTAATAAATGCATTCCTATTAACCTGATGCTGAAACACAAGAATTGATTTTACAGCCATCCATCCTCTCTCTTCAAGGTGACAGTAGAGGAAATTCCACTGCTGTTATGCCTTGGGAAAGGAAAAACCACATTTCCTACCAATCTGAGAGTGAGGCAACTCTAAAACCAAAATAAACAACATCACACCAGGAATCAAAAGTTCCCTTAGATCTGAGCAGCTTTCAGCTCAAAAAAATATGCTGTTAAGAGAGTGCTCCCCCAGCCCATTACTTAACATACATAGCTATCCTCAACTTCCCTGGAGAAAGACAGAGCCGAAATAAAGTCAGCTAAACTGCCTCTGTGCTTTTTTCATTTTCAAATGTAAACCACCCCGAGACAAGGGCATTGAGACTCAGACAGAGCAGAATTAAACCCATTGGTGAACTCACAGTTGGCCACAGTGACCAGAAGATGTGTTTTGTTATCCTTAGGTTTTCTTATTTCTTTTTAAATTACTTGTGCTGTGAAACTGCCAGAATATGAAGCAACATCTTCACCAGCAAAAATGGCAAGTAATGAGTGCATACAGATACTCTTTTTCCACAATGACTTGGCACATAAATGCCCAAGCAGAGCAACAGTTGTGTGAAAGGGTTTGCAGTGCCTTCACAGGAACTTCCCAGCCAGCTCCTCACGCCTTGCTCTGCCTCTCCATCTTTCATCTCTTGATGCTGGCTGTTCCTTACAGTCACTCAGCCCAAACATGAGTGCCTGGCTCACAGCTCTCCCCCTGCCTCAGCTCCCACAGGCACTGCACTCTGACTCGGCCTTTTCCTTATTCCCTCCAACAAGGAATAAATTTGAGATGCACTGGACAGACATCTGATATTGGTTTGCTTAAGAAGACAAAACAGAAACCCAGCCTCTCCCTGGCCTCTTTGATTTATTAAGCAGGCACATGAATCAGAGGTCCTGCTCGGCAGCACCCATGTTCATCACTGATTCCTACAACAAGAAAAACACAGTTGTCCAAATGTGCTGACAGGCTCCATGCCATCCTCCACCATCAAATGCTGTCAGTTCTGAACCTGAGCCACGCAGGAGACAGCCTGAATCCAGCAGGCACCCAGCTCCCAGCTGAGCTCTGAGCTTGCTGTTCACCAGTTCCAGAGGGATTTTGCTCAGGCTTTCTCAGCAGCCACCTTCTACCCCACACCTCGCCAGCTGCTCCTCCCATAGGATTACTTGATTTATGGCGCACCACAAATTGTTCTAAGTTGTCATTTCCACAATGTATCCCCAGTGTCAGACAATGCTTTAATAAAGCAATTCTTTGTAAAACCAATGTATTAAAAAAAGCCATTACTAGGAAGAAACTGCAAGGAGGCAGGGAGAGGAAGAGACAGCCTGTGGGGCTGTCCATATGCCCAGACCCTGGAGCTCACAGAGCCTCACTGACCTAGAACTGTGACAGTGGTTCATTGGAGGAGCTGGAAAGTGATGGGAAAGGAGAGCAGCAATGGGTTATTTAATCAAGCTTAAGCTTTCCTGATTTAGTCACAGGCTTCCCTCTGTAGCAAGCATCTCCTCCCACCCCTATGGATAACTCTGTATTAACTGGGTCACCTAAAGCCAACAGAACACAAATAAACAACTTGATAATTCAGTTAGCATGTGTAAACATTTCTGTGCAAGACAGCCATCCTCTTTTTCTATGCTCTTTAATATAAGACAGATAAGGGGGGAAAAAAGCATACTGGTGGGGTTTTTTTTTGTGGTTTTGTTGTGGGGTTTTTTCCATTTTGTTTGGTGTTTCTTGTTTTGGTTTTGTTTCTTTTAGAAACTGGTGACTCCAATAGCTTCCATATCTGTTGCATACACAAACTCCTCTCTAGCAGATGATTTCAGATATAGTACACAGGCTTGCTAAAGTTGGGAAAATGCAGTATTGCGTATATGACTGAAATGAGACTTTTTTCACATCATACTTAGATCAGCAAAGAATAAATAATTTGTTGAAAAACATTAATAATGCCAAGATCTTTTGCTGCTATTTTTCTTTATGAAATTGCCTAAACTTTAGCATTCTGCCTTCAATGCTTTCTAGGTTCAGCCCATATTATAACTAAATAAAAATCAGCTGCTTTAGAGTAGGATTGCTAAAATGTTCTCAAAGCCAAGAAAATAATTTTCATTTGGATTAGCAGATGAACAGAAGTAAACTAGTGTCAAAATACGCAGTAGGAACACGCTCATGAAATAAAATCACTTTGACTCTAGCATTCTAGCTGGGTCTCAAGTTATTCAATGACCAAAGCAGCAACATTTACTTCTTATTGTATTCTACAACTACAAGACGCAGGTTCAGGGAATCAACTGAAAAGTAAATGCTTTAAAGCTGGCACAGAGAGAGCTAAGGAAAGAGCAGGCACAAACATTTGATCCCCAGGTATTCTCTCTAATTTGCAGCTGAGGTGCCCTCCCAGAGCATGCTGAGCAAGCCTCATCCCCAGTGCCTGCAGCACTGATATGTGGCATTGTATTCTGCCCTCCTCTGAATTTCTACAGCAAAGTGTCACTAAGCTTTATAAAGTCCAGACAAATCAAAATAAATCAACTTTTGCTCCACTGCTCAGGATCAGCTCTTAAATGACCACAATATTCCAATTTCAGCAACACAGATAAAAACCAGCTAGCTAGTTACAGCTACTAGAGGTAACTAGTTACAGATACTAGAGGTATCAGCAACAGCTGGATAGAACTTAATTGCAACAGAGAATGCTTAGGGATTTCTAATTTAAAATTCCCTGGAAGTAAAAAAAAACCTTTACTGCACATTTATTCTAAGGCATCAGTTTTATAATCAGCCCAGAAGTAAGCTTCCATTTTAGCAGAAGCCTAATTTCATAAAATAATTAAAGTATGCTGGCCGGTAGAGTAATGCAAAGTAGTTGAAACAGCCAGATATCTAAACAGAGACAAAAGATCTTGATAGACTTAATGACTTGGTGTTGAGCAATGTTTTTGCAGTCAACTAGTGCAATAATGGAATAACTCCTAATGCACGGCTCAGAGGGACTACATAACCTAAGCAGTTTAAATTCTTTCCAACATCATTTCTTCCATGAAAATATTTATATATGACCCATTTACACATTCTGAGAAAGCACAAAATTTTATACAGGTATTTTAGGTAAAAAGTATCCAACAATCAACTCTTTTCCCTGATCAATGAGAGAATTGCATTGTAATCTGCAACATAACTGTTTGTCATTATTAATTCCTCTTCAAGCTTATTGCTGATGTTCAAAAAGAAATGCAGGGCCATTCCCTGGAAAGGAACATCCCCACGCCCCAAAACATGCTGGCAGCCAAAAGACTGGAAAGCACTGTGGCAGAAAAGGATTTGGGCACCCTGGTGGACACCGAGCTGAGCATGAGCCAGCAGAGCACCCTTCCAGCAAGGAAGGCCAGCAGCCTCCTGGGCTGCACTGGGAAGAGCACCATCAGCAGGCTGAGGGAGGTGATTCTCCCCCTCTAGTCAGCACTGGCGAGGCACATGAGCAATGCTTGGTTCAGTTCAGGGCTCCCCAGGACAGGACAGACATAGATGAACTGGAGAGAGTCCAACAATGGGCCAGAAAGACTAAGGGAATGGAGCACCTCACATAAAAGCCAAGTCAGAAATCTACGTCTGTTCAGCCTGGAGAAGAGAGGCTTCAGGGGGGATCTTACCTACATCTCAGGAGAAGGTGCAAAGAAGGTAGAAACAGACTCCTTTCAGTGATCCCCAAAGGATGGGAGGCATTGGGCACAAAATGAAACACAAGAAATTCCATTTAAACATAAGAAAAAGCTCCACTCTGAGGGCTATCAAATACTGGAACAAACTGTCCAGAGAGGTTGAGGGGTTTCCAACCTTGGAGATACTCAAAATGTGACTGGATATGGTCCTGGGCAACCAGCTCAAGGTGACCCTGCTTTCAGCAGAACAGTTTGACAGGATGATCTCAGAGGTGTCTTCCTACCTCCACTGTTCTGTGAGAACTTCTGTGACAGCATGCTCTGATTTTAGGTCAATGTAGGATTCCAATTAGAATTTTTTTTTGTGAACAGTATTGCAGCTGTTTCAATTAGTACCTGCCCACATAACACTAGCAGAAGATGAGAAAAGTAAATTCACAACTGAAAGACAAATTATTCTGTTCTTCTACTGAATTAAGATGAGCCAGCTTTGAAATGCATTAGAGGTTTCCATCTGTGGTACTCCAGAAACAATTACTAGTTTTTTTTGTAAAAAACCCCCCATAATTAAATGTATCCCACGCAGTTTCAGCTTCACTATTCTTTTTACTAAATACCTAAGTTCTACGAACGGATGCAAACTTCTGCAACATAAAACAGCGGATGTTGGCACTGTGCAGCTTTGGGTACAAAAAAGCTGTGCTGCAAATTCCAGTTCTCTTTACATCACAGGCACAGTCTTGTAACAAGAGACCTACTTGACGTTTAGAGAGAAATCTTCCTTGAAGCTATATGAGTAATTAGTATGCTGTTAAATATTTATGCAAAATTTCAAGAAAACACGTGCATGAATACAGTGTGGACGTGCATAAGGAGAGTGTGGAGAGCAATGGAAGCCCTGAGCAAGCACAAGACTTGGCTGAGCCCACACAACCACCGCTTCAGTGGAATTTGGGAATCACTCATAGTCTATTTTAGTCAAATTAAAGGACTTCATAAAATGAATATTCCTGACTCATACCACAGGAGAAAAACCCAACCCAACAAGAGGCCACAGTAATTTCTTCACAAGCTAAAGAAAAACTCTCCACCCGCTTAAACCAAGAGAGCAAGAACAGTAGATTAATTAATATTCACACACTCTTATTGTTGTAGCTACACCAGGACACAAGAAAATGCTCAATTTTCTTGGGACACTGAATGAAATAAGCGATGACAAATGATACTTAATGGGAATTAAATGACCTCAGACAAAATCTGACTTGACTTTCCAAATCCCAACATGCTGCAGTGCAGTTGTCCTAATTATTTTGTGGCACTGCCTTCCCCTGGCTGGCAGGACCCTTCTGTCCTCTCAGCTCCTTGAACTTTCACTGCTGCTGGTCCAGTACAGCCTGGTAAGCTCTGCATTCATCCTCTCTGCCAGACAGCTGGCAAAGAGAAGTGTGTATGAGTACCTGAAACTTTCACAATTTCAAGAGAGCTATCCAAGTAAGAAAATCCAATGGAGGCCACTTGTCAAATGAAGAAGTTTTACTGATGGCATGACTGCCTTAATTTGTCTTTAATACAAGATTTGATAGAAGGGAACTAACCAAACCAAAACTAACCAAAACCAAAGCCTTTCCCCCATCAGAAAAGAAGACTTTACTCTAGATTTAAAATAACCAATATTTATTTATTATCAACAACTGAATTCAGTTTCTTCTCAACTGAAACCTCTATTTGCTCTAGAAACATCTTTAAGTATGCAAGCATTTCTCTTCAATGGATGGAACCATTCCGCAGGCTTAAGAGAAGAACACAATTTAAAATTTCAAGTGCTCTTAAAAACCTGTGTTTTCTAAAATCTCACTGTCTGCTGAGCTCTAAGGAGAAAGCAGTCTCAAAAGGAAAATCTGAAAAAAAGTCTGCAAAGAAATGCATGTTGGAAAATGAAAGAATGTGCAAACATTTGTGCAACGCAGACACTCAAACCACACCCATGGTACACTGAAAATTAAGATAGTCATTTTCACCGCTGCTTTTCCAAACACAATCATCTCTCTTGAAAAAAGGCCCTGGCTCATGCACTGCAGGCACGTTGCCTCCTGGTCTAAATTCTCGAGCTCAGTGGATTTAAAAATTAAATTCTCCTCATGCTGGCAGGGGAGATGTGTCTGTATTACAGCTGAGCCACTTTACCTCCCAGGCCGGCGCTGTCACAGCACATGCTGTTCCCCTCAGTTAGTACAATTCCTTGGCCTTGTATGAACTAGGGATGAAAACACTCTCAGTTTGTCACCCTGCAGCTCTTTCCATCTCTAGCTCTGCCACGTTGTCCTGGAGCACTGCACCACTGTGAGCAGAGATTGCCATTGCCAACACCTACTGCCTGCCACTGGGGAAAAAGGTAGCAAGTCTTGGTGGAAAGCAAAAAAAAAACCATTAGGAGTTCTCTAGTCTCCCAGGAGTCCTAATTGTATCACAAGCTGCTAAAATAAAGACCGGACTCGCTGAGTATTTTTATCCCTCAAAATTAATTTACAGCACATCTGTCACAGCAGGATATACTGTTTCCCTACAGAAAATCAGTATTTCTCTTGTGCAATTGGCTTTTCGATGGCACATTATATATAATGCATTCATGCACAAACAGTTCATTCTGCCCTGGTTATTTTCCCTGTCATAGCGTGAGTATTTTTAGCCCTCATGTGATCCTCCAGTATTTTCCAGCTCTGCTTTAGTCATCCTGCTCTCACTGAATATTTCAAACTAAAAAAATCTAACAGCCTTCAGATCTAAGAACCTCTCACATTTTTAGCTTACATGTAAATAATTAATTTTATTAAGCTGTCTTATACCCGTGTATTTTTGACACCCCACCCATACACTAGAGAGTGCTCCATGGAGATTTGCTCTGACATACAGGAATACTTACATAAGACACTAAGCTAAAATCCTGACAACCTGATCACTATTTTCAATTTTGATCAGATGAAGCCTTTTCCGCTATTTCCCACAGGGAGCATTAGAACTGGCACAAACAACAGTGCCCTAATATTTTAATCCTGTACCACAATTTTGACTCTACATCTGTAGGCTGTTTACCACTGCATTAGAGAAGAGCGGAGGCTGTAGGACATCGAAAGTCGGCTCAGGGCTGGCAGATGGCATCAGCTCTAAAAGCAGCTGTGGTGCTGCTGCCAAGAACCCACAGTGGTGGTCTGTGCTGCTCCTTGAAGGAGGAAAAGACCCTCATTTCCCCACCCGGAAGACGCATTCACCTGGTGAACCCTTGCTGCTCCTACTGTTTCTAGAAGCACACCGTGGCACGCTACCAAAGCCGTCCACCCACGGCACCACCGTGAGCTCGGCCACAAATCGGCTGTGTCTCTGAAGGAAGGGACAAGGCAGCATGAGGGTGGCACAGCAGATTACTTGTAGGGACCTATTTATGCTTCCATTTCCGAGCTGCATTATCCTTGACCTGCGCTGACTCCCCAGTAGGATCACCTTCGGAACGGAAGGGCTATGGCTGCTGGCCTGCTCACCAATTAACACAAAAACCAGTGCATTTTTAGACTTCTCGAGTTTTGGGTTGTTCTAAAAGTGTTTATTTTTCAAATTAAATAAAGACCACACTCTGCATTTATAGAAATACAGGTTAATATCCATTTACAGGTACAGGAAGCAGCTACCTGATACCAGGCATCTTGTCAAGCTTTAGAGTCTGATTAAAATATCAAAAATAATTTTAAATCATGCCAGTATCTTTCTGGATAAGTTTTCAGAGCAGCCTTTAAGGATGTGACCACTTGTTAACTCAAGGACATACATCTTAGTCTACCTCTGAAAACACATTGTTAGAACAGTGTTATAAAGCAGTTATGAATAGTCAACAACTCCTAAATCACTCAAGCCCAAAACTCTGTCAAAGGGCACTGGAAGAGTTACTCCACGGAGCAAAAGGAATCACCTGAAATGCATATGCAACTGCCAGTAGCTAAAGTAAATTATTCCTTTAGAAATACATATATTTAATCAATTCATAATAGGCATATTTTAAAGCCTGCCAAACCCCCAAATATGAATGTGTACCCATATACCTGCTTGCTCCTGACACCAAACAACAGATGTGTACATTTAGGTATGTCCCCTCCATGGTGTTTAAAAACTTTTGGATTACGCTGAAAGATTTTCTGGGTTCTTTATTTTTTCTCACGAGTGCTTCCTTTTGTTTTGTTAATGAACTGACAAGGCAGTACTAAAACTTCAAAGCTCCACTGTTAAGGTGAAGCAAATCACATGAATTAATAACGGCACCCAGCTGTGTGCTGTGGTCATGTGCTGGAGGGAAGGGATGCCATCCAGAGGGAGCTTGACAGGACTGAGAGGTGGGTCTGTGCAAACCTCATGAAGTTCAACATGGCCAAGTGCAAGGTCCTGCACCTGGGTCAGGGCAATCCCAAGCACAAATACAGGCTGGGTAGAGAACGGACTGAGAGCAGCCCTGAGAAGAACTTGGGGGTGTTGGTTGATGAGAAGCTTAGCATGAGCCAGCAACGTGCACTTGCAGCCCACAAGGCCAACAATATCCTGGGGTTTATATTATGGTTCCTATAGCAGCTGTAATGAATACTCCTTCACTTCCAGCAAAGTGTGAAAGACAGAGGTACAGAAACACATCTTTCATGGTAATTTCCCAGCTGCCCAGAACTTGTTCCTGCATCATCCCAATTTACTCCCAAACAGCAGGAGATGAGGCACACACACGTTTGCAGATGCATACAGAGCTCCTCCAAGAGCATCAGTAAAGGCTTCCATTCCTTCCAACATGCAGGTTCTGTGATGGGGTGAGGCAAGGCACAAAGGCACCATACATCAGTGCCATGAAAATGTGCTCACCCAGAATTCAGTAAGCCCATGGAATGACTGACACCTAACTGAATTAGTTCTGTTCTGAAATGCAAGCAGCAAGAAAAGCTGGAACTCTCATTTCACCCAGCATCATGTAATATCCATACCCCACCATCCTCAGCTCAGAAATTAAACTAGTGTCCAGCCTGTCATACTTCTGGACAATATTTAAGTTAATAATGAAGGACGTTTTCCATGAAAAAGCTAACTCTCACAGCCACAGGATCTTGTCAAGACTCATCACACTATCTCAGTTGTACAATTCCATACAAAGGCTGGGAAGGCACAGGACATGCTCTTCAACCAACAACACAACATGATGCTACTGCATTATTCTCCACATCAGCTGGCTGGTTCCACTCCAGCAGCTATTCAATTTCTGTAGGATTGTCACCTGCACAGCTTTAATTTGGATGACATATTTGTGACTTTGGGAAGAACAGACCATCTGTAAGAAGAATTAACAAGCACAGTAAAGTCTGTGTTTAATAAAAGTGTCTTTTCCAATTTTTGAATTGGACAACATCTTGACATTAGCACTTGAGTTTTCTGTTTCCAAAGGGAGTGCAAGACATCACATGGGAAATTGTAACGTGCGAGCCCCTGAAATTCAGAAGTTCAGGCATAAGATGGTGCAAAATAAAGATGTAAACAAGCTTTAGAAGCCCAGAGTAGCACTGGCCTGCTATTAGGTGCCCTATTTCCTGGAAGCACTAATGAGCTGAAGGCAGCTGGCCAAGTATGCCCCACTTTGACGTCAGAAGTGATCAGAGCAGAACACTGAAATCTGGGTAGGATTCCAGAGCACAAGACGGCCTAAAAGTGAGGGTGCTTCATGCTTCACACCTGCCCCTGCTTTTGTAAGTACTGGTGCACATCCGAGCCCATGTGAGGACAGGTCACAGATTTAAAATCAACTAAATATTAATCCTTATTTGAGGAATGGGTTAGCATAAGGACAAACCACTAAAGGAATTAGGTGTGTGTGCATGTGTATTTCCATATGCACAAACCTATGTCCAGTAATACTTTTTTTAGTGACTATGTCTTAAATGTTAGCTGCTCTCCTGTTCACTTAATTCTCAGTTAACAAAAACAGCATCTGCTTAGTGGCTAGTCATACCCACATTACAAAAACACCAAAGATCAGGTTTAGTCCTTTGGACCATTCCAGAAACACTGCTGTGGTTTAACCCCAGCAGGCAGCTGAGCCCCCACAGCTGATCGCTCACTGTCCCCTGCAGTGAGATGGGGGAGAAACTCAGAAGGAGAAAAGGGAGAAAATTCATGGGTTGAGATAAAGACAGTTTAATAGGTAAAACAAAACCCATGCAAACAATTCATTCACCACTTCCCATGGGCAGGCAGGAATTAACCTATCTCCAGGAAAGCCAGACTCCATCATCCATAAGGGTGATTTGCTAAGACAAATGCTCTAACTCTCAACATCCCTCCCCACCCTTCTCTTTATTCCCCCCCAGCTTTTCTGGCTAAGCGTGATGCCATGTGGTATGGATCATCTGTGCAGTCTGCTGGGGTCAGCTGTCCTGACTGTGTCCCCTCCAAATTTCTTGGGCACCCCCAGCCTGCTTGTTGGCAAGGCAATGTGAGAAACTGAAAAAGCCTGGACTCTGTGTAAGCACTGGTTATCAATAATTAAAACATTCATGCCTTAACAACACTGTTTTGGTTTTAAATTCAAAATTTAGCACCAATCTCCTCTGAAGCATTATCTCTATCCCAGCAAAACCCAACACAAGCACAAAATAAAAAAATTAGAAGACTGAGGTATCTTTGTGAAAGAGCAAAACCTATATGTTTTTCTGTTAGGACGACTAGCATACCCAAACACTAAGCACACATAAAACCAAAAATAACTTCATTTTTGTTCTTCTAGTCAGCCCTTAAGATTTGAAAACATTTTACGCACCATAAAAATTAAAAAATAAATCAGCCTCTGCAAGCATTTTCCTATAAAGCTGGAGGTGTGAAAGAGGAACACAGTCCATTTAATGTTCTTGAATACACTTGCACATACCACATTCAGCAACAGGATGGTTAAAAGCCTTTGTCTCCACCACCAGACATTGCCAGAGTCCATGTCATTTACATGGAGGGGGTTCAGTGGAGGAGACCCTATGCTCAGTAGGGCTGGGCCAAACTAGAGCACACAAGATGTTAACTTTCTGCTCTCTTAAGATGCTAAGCCTATGATAAGGTAAAAAGAATGGTGCAATCACCCATGTAAATTATTTTAAACTAGTATTTAAGTAGAGTGGACCACAGTTTATAATTGTCTTCAGAGACATAAATGGAATTCTTTAAGAGGCAAAATACCTGCAGTTGGAGAGTTTGCATGGTGAGACTTTTTGGGCAGGTTAAAGATCTGTTCACCAGGATCTGGTGGAGGAAGAGCATCTTGGCCTTGTCGAGCTTCCACAGGATCATACTCCTTCCCATCATAGTTAGCATCAAAGAACTTCTTAAACCATTGAATGAAATCTAAGTTGTCTTGGAAGCGCCCTTTGACCAGTTTTTCCACAGGAATTACCTAAAAGGTAGATATTGACATCCAATATTACATCACTGATGTTTTTAAATATAAAAATTACATAGACACACTTATTTGAAAAAAATCTACTAACTGCATCAACAAATAAACCTCTGTCATTGTTTTGTACCTAAAAGAAAGGGTCAATTTGCAAGTGCTCTTAAAAAATGAAAACAAAACCCCAGGAGACCTAGCCTTTGAAGTAGTGATACAGTGGGTATATGTAAGCTTTTATAGCTATGGTTCCACAGAAGTACTACCTTACATCCCATGGGTACATCCCATGATGAATGACACTGTTCTGGGAGTAACACTATATTCAGCCAACTAGGGATTTCTGGTTTTAATGGACATGGTACAGTTTGATGTACTACCAACAAACAATTCTTCAAAAACTTCAGACAGATGTTTCTTTCCCTCTGCCCTACTGTTTGAACTACAAAACCCAGCAGCTTTTCCAAGACATGCTAAAGTTCAAACCAACCTACATTTTGGCAGCACATGGTTGTCATATGAACCAAGCCTGAGGTTTTAACCTTGTAATTTTTTTCCGTTCCACATATAGCTATACAGTTTGTGGACATGCAGAAGTTGACTTAAATGCCTTATAAAGTTCTAGTAAAACAAAGGAAAGGCTATGAGGATGTGTCCGTATCAATATCTTAGAAATTTTTCACAGACATGAAACCTCCAAAAAGTGTCTTCAGCCAATATTAAAGCACTCAAGGCTTCCAGACACTGTGGGAAGACAGGGACTACAGCTGCAGAAGAGCTGCCCTGCTTTGCTTAATTCATGAAGCTGACTAAACAGCCAAGTTAGGTGGACCTTAATGCCTCTTGAATGTTATGAATTTTCAGCTGGAAAAGGCTTTTCATTTCTTCTTCAGGATTAAGCCAATTTTATAAATCAATGACATTGCATTTTGCATGTCTTTTCAGGTTGTTCCATTTGTACCTCAACTCTACATTAAAAAGGCATGATAAATTTGCTCTCTATAGGAAAATTGACTTCATTAGTCTTCCCAGTGTTTCACTAGCAAATCATACTGTAAATGGAAGTATCCATAACATTTTATGAAACAATGAGGGTTTTCCAGTTATTCATAGAAGTCTTAAGGGACCCTCTGTTAATGACTGTTTAAATTGCAGAATAAGGCAACACTAAAAGCCAGGGCAGAACCTTAAAAGGGTAAACAGGTGGTGCATCAGTGTAAAACTATAAGCATGATAACATAACTTCCATTATTTGTTTTTATCAACACAGTAATTTATATTGGTGAGTCTGTCAAACTCTCACATTCAAGCATAAACCAAATACCTTAAGGCTGAACAAGCATTTTCTCAGAGGTTTCCACTCTTAACTTTACAAGATCACATGTGCTACCCATCTATTAAATCGCTGGGTAAATTATTCCAGCTTTTGAATAATTTAAATTCCTCAAACTCTGCTTTGGACAAAAAAAAATTGAATACTTATAAGAACAGCATATTTTCAAATATGTTTTGTTGGAAACTCGGGTCACAAATAATTTTATTTATCAAAAAATGAAGATTCACTGATGACAAGGAATTTCCAACACATGGAGTTTTATCAAAGGGTCTCTGGTATTAAGATATGAGTTAGATGGCACAACTCCTCAGCAGACATGTGGACTCAATTTTCAATTTGTACCTAAATGGAGCCAAATGCCAAACTCCTTCCTTCACGCCCAAATACCCTTTTCAGATGATGAAAGGTCAAGAACATCTACTTGCAATTCTAGTTCTCCATCCAAAAGTTGAAAAAGTGCATTTTCAAGTATTTTGAAGTTTGTTTTCCCTATTTATTAATTTTACACAATTTATGTAACTTTTGAAACATGCAGTGATCGAAATACAAATACAGAAATCCTACCTTATCCACATTCATTCTTTTAAATGATGCCTGCAGAAGTTTGAAGTTGTGAATGTACTCATGCTCCAGCTTTGCTTGAAACTTTACTTTCTTCAAGCTAATGCACCCTGGGAACAACATGTCCATGAACTGGCAGTAAGCTGCTCCTATAACAAGAGAACGCATTGATGTTAATCCAGATGCACCCAGCTAAGACCAAATGGTGTTTAATGTCATTAGCAGAAAGCATGAACAGAAAGTAACAGTGCTGAATCAGTCCCTGCTGTAATTCAGCCTAACACTATGCACCCAAAACCTGCTTATCTGATGTACATTGAGCAGTGACATGCTCAAGTGGTTCTTTTCCACTCAGTCTGGATGCACGATGTGCTGCTGTGCAGCATCCGAGGAATCACCTCGACCAATGCAAAGTGAAATGGATGTTCTTGGAGTTCCTATACACAGCAGGACTGTCCATACAATGAGAAGATAACAGTGAAAATGAAAATCTCTTAATAAGCTTCCTCAATCCCCACAGTCCCCTGAATTCAAACAAGCCAGGATCATCTTTCTTCTGGCCCTTGTACTCAAATACCAAGCAAGCCCAATGCAATTATTTAAGATTATATCAAACCATGATTTAAAAAAAAAATTAATTGCAAGGCTCCAGCTTGTTAAAACACACTAGTCAGGTCCCACCCCTCTGCAATGAACATCCTTACTGATTTTCATTTCTTGAGAAAAGCATTTAAATAAGCAGACTTTAGCGTAGTCCACCCATAGCTTTCAAAGCTGGGCTAACAGCTTTAGTTCTCTCTCATCCAGGTTCCTAAGTTCAACTTTGAGAGCTCTCTGAACTTACATAGACAGTAGGGGGGTGTGTGTATAACCAATCCAGAACAAAGAAGGAAGTATATGGAAAAATTTCGAACCAGCATCCTGAGGATGGCTAACAGAGACAGCATTTCTTGATGCAGGGAGCTTCCTCCTACAGAATCATGCCACTGTCATTTGCAAAACCTGTACTGTTGACACACTCAAGTGTTTAGAAATCAAGAAAACGTTTAAGTAAATCAGAGGAAAATCAATTCTCTTTCTTCTTTAGAAGACTTTTCTACAAAATACTCGATACTCGGCAAAGATTCAGTGATGTCCACACGGGACTGTAGCGGGTGCAGCCCCTGTGCTTGAGCATCAGGGCAGGGAAGTGATTGCCCGATTACCCCTGACAAGTTCAATTTCACTTCCACAAAAAAAGACTGCTGTGCTTTTAGTGCACATCAGTTTTGACAAAGAAGTGTCCAGATCTCACCTAACAGTTCAGCCCACTATCAACAATGATTTTTTATCACAAATATTTCTGAGTGTTCACAGAGAAACCAAAGTAACAAAGCAGACACTGGCCTGCCCATTTTACAGGAGAGTCAACAATAACTTGAACTTAAAGTCATTTTTCTCCGTGGGTATGCATATGTTTTGACATGACCAACTTTATGCATGAGGTGGTTCTCATTCTCTGTATCCAGTCAGCCATCATACAAAGGGTTACCCAGATCATCACTTCCCAAACAGAAGAGGAGTTTAAGAGAAGAGTCCAAAAATGTTCTCTGAAATACCAGCACAGATTTTGCTAAGGGATTTACCAAGCTCCAGCTTTAGTGCTGAAAACCACTGCCATTTAAAAAAAGAATCTGTTCACATTGTCTGGCTTTGTGGGGAAAATGGTTATTAAAACCTCATTTTCCAAGGACACCTTGTGCTTAGCTGTTTGCAATGGTCTTGATATGATTAGGAATCAAAGTAAAATA
This sequence comes from Ploceus nigricollis, assembly GCA_013399945.1. NCBI lineage: Eukaryota > Metazoa > Chordata > Aves > Passeriformes > Ploceidae > Ploceus > Ploceus nigricollis. Next base: position 172,252 of record VXBC01007845.1, on the reverse strand, counting down.
TTCCCTAAAGGGAAAGGCGCCTTCTGGCAAGTTACAAGCATCAGATGACAAATTTGCATCTTCTTACAGAAAACTTTATAAACACAATTATTTATTCAAAACTTATCCTTAGCAAGAGAACTTGTAAATACATGGCAATGGAAAAAATACATTACAGTTAAAAGCATAGATATACAGATAATGCATAGTTTGAGTACACTTATTATTGTTTAATTTAATGCAAAAGGATTATTATGCATTTAATGTTGTAAATTGAATTTGTTCCTAACTCTGTCCTTTCATCCTCCCCATACCCAATTATGAGCTTTACTCTGATATATAAGTAATTGCCTGGAGGCCCTAAAAATGCACTGCACAACCTTTCATCTAGATCCTTTTAGAAAACTAGAAGCCCAAAGTGTTCACATGAGATTTTTCTCCTTCAGCTGGTAATGCAAATTCCTTCTGCATGCCTTTAGATAGTCTCTCTCTAGTGAGGGTATTTCCTTGTGTTTTCTCTGCTGGCAGTTGTTTCTGTATCTTTGCCAGCCAGGAGGTGGTCCTGGGCCTGCACAACACTGGAGGGCAGAAAACACTGGACTGCATCCACATGGCAGCACGGAGCTGTTCTCTGACACAACACTGGAGCGGCGGCTGGGCCGTCTCCCCAGCAGGAGGATTTTACTGCACTGGCAAATACAATTCATTAAAATACTCCTTCCTCAAGTACAGAGGCAACAAACAAACATGGATTGAACTAAACACTGAACTACGAAGAGAGGAAATTCCTCCCGACTTCAAAAAGCCAGAGACCTGCCTACCACAACAACAGGAGAAAGTAAAAATATCATTACTATCATACTATCATTACTATCATAATAGTCAGCTGGGACTACTTGATTTTGGACATTGAGGTTATGTATGTATTTAATAATATATTGGTGTTTGTTTATAATTTAAAATTTTACCCACTAAAGCTTGTAGCTGTCAGATTACATTTAAATGGGAAACACCAGTGCAACAGAATGGGGACACTACTGTCTACACTGCCCATGGCTGAGATTTCCTGGAGGCAGCAGAAAGGGGAGCCCCACTTCAGTGATGTGAGACTGCAATGCCTTTACCTTACAGTCACAGCATATCTGTGTGGTCCCCTGCATATGGGACAGCACTTTAGGCCTATCCAATGTACTACACAACTGGTGTTTCAATGCAGGTGCATGAGAAAGGAACCTTTCCAATGGAATACAAAGAATATGACAGTAGAGATAATGACATTATGGCTTGTGACATACCTCTTGCATAATTTACACAAACAAAAGAATTTTTATGCCACTGTGTTTTATTCAGTATTAGAAAACTTCCCTATGTTTTCTGGGAAAAAAAAGAAAAACAAAACCAAAACCCCAACAATCCCCCCATGCCCCAGAAAAAACCAACCAAAAACCCCCCAAACCTAAACCTTATCAAATGTGTACAGGGAAGTTGAAAACACACTGCCAGAATAGCTCTCACAATAAATCTATCTTTCTGACTGAAAAACTTTTATATGCATAAACATGCACATACACACACACAAAAAGAAATAATTTGACATCTACTAAAATGAAAGATGAAAAGTACAGCTGGTGGCACTGCAGAAGAGGGATCAATGTTAAAAACCTCTAATCCTTTATTAGCTAACAAGCAATTTAGAATCACTGGCTAAAAATCCTTTTGTGTTTTGATCTAGAATATTGATGCAGCCATTAGCTACAGAAAATATTCACGAGCCAGACTCTGAAATGAGCCTGCAAACGTGGTTGTGCTGAAATCACCCCCAGCAGTTGCTATTTTTAGCCCCATTAGTGAGCAGAAAGAGCCCAGCAGCATCAGGGCTTTGCAGGTGTTTCTTGGGCATCCCAGGCTTGGGGCAGAGCAGGCAGCAAGTGGAGGGAGGGCATTGCATCCACCGGGCTGGGCAAGCAGCTGCCAGAGGAGGGGAAGAGATGCCAGGGCAGAATTCAGACACAAGAGAACAATTGAAAAGGTGGTTATTTAAAGCCATTAAAATTCAATAATTTTGCCACATGCAGTGGTAAAGCAGAAAATTACTACCAAGTTTATAAAAACTGAGTATCTTAACAGCATTTTCAGAGTTGTAGACAATCTTTCACTAGTCCCTTGCAGTAAGCAATGCTGAATTAATTTTAGCTTTTGTCCTGTATGTCTTCTTCCCTGCTCCTATGTTTCTTTCCCCAGACTGTCCATGCTCACTCTGAAGCATACGCACTCTGCATCATTAGAGATTTTCAGTTTTTCTCCTCTCCTTCACCATCTGGAGGCTGATGAATCCACAAATGCAAAGAAGTATTTTCTTTATTATCAAAAATACTTCTGTTCCTCACTATTTAAATCAAAAGGAAATTAAAGGAGGTAACAATGAAGACAAGAGAATCCTGTTTGCAACCAGTTTTTACCACTCAGTAAACTTCCTGGATTTCAGATTAGAGACCTGAAACCAAGATTAGATGCTTGGTTTTCTTTAGCATTGATGTTTATATATTTATAAATTAAAAGGAAAACTTTATTTTCAAACTAACTGTTTTTAATATACTATAGTTAGAACTTATTATACTAATAAAATATTTAGTAGAAACATTATGAATATAAGCAGTTATAAATATAAGCCAATATGTGTGTGCCCGACACAAATTAGGTCAATCCTTCAAATCTAGTGTCAAAAGACTGTCCCTCACTGCTCCTCCCTGAATCCCTGCAGTGTGTGGGAGCAAGATCCCAGAAAACCATATAAAACCACACCAGCCAACATGGAAAACAAAGGGCCCATGAAAAGACAGGGCCTTGCTGGGGCAGGGGTGGGGCTGACTTCTTTTAATTCTGATACTCAAACCACAGCAAACAGAGCTAAGTTCTACACTAGAAATTTGGTGTACATGCTTAGTATTAGCTTTGTTCTAAAACTGCATAGAAATCAAGTTTAAACCTTTTAACCAGGCCTCAGTTTGATTTTCATATACTCAGTTTTTGAAAAATTCCATTTGGGAAAAAGGCTGACTGCGCCTTTCTCCATAAGAAAATTAGTTTGTTTGCTCTAATGAAATATTTAGATAATACAGAAACACATATCCAGTCATATTAGATACAAACTCCTTCAAATTATTCATTCTCTCCAAAGCTGCAACCACCTGATCATGCATTTGGAAAATACAGGATGATTTGTGTATGAATTAGTCATCAGTACTTCAGTTCACAGTGGTTGCTTACACTGATGGAAAGCTGCACACACCCCATATTTCTGTTGCTGGGACAACAGCACAATCAAAAAAAAGCAGTGACTTGCAAGGAGCACGTGTGACTTAATAGTTTTGGTAAGAAAGGGAGAGAAAAACCCACAAATGCCAGCAATCATTGTTTACAGTACAGCAGCACTTAGGGCTGGTCTTTTACCTTAGGCTTTCTAGAATTGCTTCCTCAGCAGTGATGTTTAGGCAAGCACACAGCAGTTGGTTTTCAACTCAGGTATCAGAGTACACATTTTCACTTGGATTTCAGTTATGAGTGTTCTGTTATGCAATTCAAAGGTTGCTTTAAAAATTGGCAATAAAGCTGGGGGGTCTGGAGCACAACCTTTACGAGGAGCAGCTGCTGGAGCTGGGGTTACTTAGCCTGGAGAAAATGAGGCTTGTGGAGGAACCTTCTCGCTGTCCACAACTACCTGAAAGGAGGCTGTAGCCAGGTGGGGGTCAGTCTCTTCTCCCAAGCAGAACAGAACTTCTCCAACAGAACAAAAGGAAACAGCCTCAAGCTGGCAGGGGCAGTTTAAATTTCTTCCCAGAGAGGGTTGTCAAGCATTGGAACAGGCTGCCCAGGGAAGTGGTGGACTCACCATCCCTTGGCGGTATTTAAAAGTCATGTAGATGCGGCTCTTAGTGACATGGTTTAGTGGTGGACATGGCAGCTGGTCTCCATGATCTTTACAGTTTTTTCCAACAGAAATCATTCTATGACTCCATGTCTGTGAGCATAATGTTGTGTTAAGAAGTTTCAGCCCATTTCCCAGTGAATGTTCAAGAACACATCAATTTACCACCTACTTAGTTGTAGACAAGCAAGCTTTTATGGGGCTGTGCATCAGTGAAGCCACTCTCACCCAGCTTCACCCTTCCCAGCAACATGCCTGGGAGGGCACTTAAAAAGCCCTAAAAGTGATGCAGATTAGAATGCAGCCTTGCCCTCCTGCTCACAGTTGCAGGAGCACAGCTGCCTCAAAGAGGGCAGGGTGAGTGCCTGCACACAAATGGGAGCTCGTGCTACCATCACAGGAAACAGCCTAAAAGAACTATGTACCTCCTACCAGCCTTACCAACAGCCCCTGAGATCATGTGCACCTAAATAACATCTGCTTCCAAAAGTCCTGTTCCACACAGGTAGGGCATGTGGCGTAATCCAGAATATCCACTGATCATTTTAAATAATGGATACTGGGGGGAGGTTTCCCCTGTGTTAACTTGTACTCTCATTTTCTTAAATATGTAAATCATTAAGCTCCTCATAAATTATACACAGCAGAGTTTTTAATACTCAAATTTTTGGCAATAATTTATTTTGGAATTCATTAATTTTTAAACAGGAAGATCAGAATGATTTCAGAAAACAGAGTTCCCATTTAACTTAAAATAGCTGCGTAACTCATCATGCCTAAAGAAAGTGCCATGCAAAATCTAACAAGCTCTTTAAACCAGAGGGAAATCAAGCAACTGACTGCAAGTGAGTGCTATGAGTAATTAAATAACTACTTTTAAAAAGTAAAAACCTTGTTCAAGTTCTATTCCTCCTGAATTCTTAATGAGTGACATTTAAAAAAATAAATTATTGGCTGGGAATCTCATGATGCTGCTTTGCAAGCTTCCTCAGAAAGTTTTGGAAATGATTTAAATCCAATCATTAATTGTATCCCTCTAATCCGAAATATCACATGGAAGACATCAAAGACTGATTGACACTGAGTATGCTTTGTGTTGCATGACCTCAGGACAACATGCCAGTTCCTTGAAACATGCCCCGNCGTGCTACCATCACAGGAAACAGCCTAAAAGAACTATGTACCTCCTACCAGCCTTACCAACAGCCCCTGAGATCATGTGCACCTAAATAACATCTGCTTCCAAAAGTCCTGTTCCACACAGGTAGGGCATGTGGCGTAATCCAGAATATCCACTGATCATTTTAAATAATGGATACTGGGGGGAGGTTTCCCCTGTGTTAACTTGTACTCTCATTTTCTTAAATATGTAAATCATTAAGCTCCTCATAAATTATACACAGCAGAGTTTTTAATACTCAAATTTTTGGCAATAATTTATTTTGGAATTCATTAATTTTTAAACAGGAAGATCAGAATGATTTCAGAAAACAGAGTTCCCATTTAACTTAAAATAGCTGCGTAACTCATCATGCCTAAAGAAAGTGCCATGCAAAATCTAACAAGCTCTTTAAACCAGAGGGAAATCAAGCAACTGACTGCAAGTGAGTGCTATGAGTAATTAAATAACTACTTTTAAAAAGTAAAAACCTTGTTCAAGTTCTATTCCTCCTGAATTCTTAATGAGTGACATTTAAAAAAATAAATTATTGGCTGGGAATCTCATGATGCTGCTTTGCAAGCTTCCTCAGAAAGTTTTGGAAATGATTTAAATCCAATCATTAATTGTATCCCTCTAATCCGAAATATCACATGGAAGACATCAAAGACTCATTGACACTGAGCATGCTTTGTGTTGCATGACCTCAGGACAACATGCCAGTTCCTTGAAACATGCCCCGGTTACAGAGTGCAAATGGGATCAAGCCATGTTTTAATCATGTTCCCAAGTTGTCCTAGAGACCCAACCTCTGCAAGGCTGCCAACCGGGAAAAAACCAGGACCACCAACGTGGAAACATGCTTTGGCTTCTCAGGCACATCAGGATGTAGAGGAATGCTGGCACCAAATGCTCCAACAGGGTCCTATAAGGCAGATTTTAGTAATAAACATGTAGGAAGTTATAGGTTAATATAGACAGTGAGCAAAATACACCTTCTGAGATATGGAAACACAAATCCTACACAGCTAACCCCCAGAATAAACCGCATTTGTGTGTATATTTACACAACTGACTTTCAAAAAAAATAGCCCTGCTCACCATTTCTCTGTCTGACCAACACCCTTCTTCTCCAGCCCCCTCAGCCCTCCTCTGGTGTGGTGGAGAGGAGAGGAGCCGGCTCCCTTGGAGCACTGCTCAGCAGGCAGCGTGCTTCTCCCTGCTGCTGCCCAGAGTCCTGAGGCTGAGGGGGCTGGAGATGATGGCTGCCTTGCACACAGGCACTGCCCTGCCGAGGGGCTGGGGCACAGTAAAAATGCGGGAGGTTTTGGGCGCCAAGTAAAAATGCAGGTGTTGGACTGGTGGGTGCTGCTGCCTATTATCTGTTCCCAACAAACCTCTCCTGTAGAAAAGCAAGTTGGGTTAACCTTCAGGCAATGCAGTCAGACCCTCACTCAACACTCACTGCAGCTGGCGCAGCAATAGAGGCAAGAAAGGCTCTTTTTGCAGGGTTTTATTCCAGTGAAGTATATCACATGCGGCTGAAGGGGACCCAGCGAGGCAAAAGAGGACAACCACGTAGAGGAGGCGNGAGAGTTCATGGGATGCTACAGCACAGTACTGTGTCCCTGGAAGCAGAACACCATGGACACCCTCCACAAGCCAGCAACGATCCTCCTCCCTTGCACAGCACCATTCGCAAAGGACAACAGCCCACAGAGGCTGCGGTGAAGTTTTCCCCCAAATGCCGAGCCAGAGAGGTGACACAAAGTCAAACAAAGGATGACATCTGCCCTGTTGTCACACTGCCTGCTCTCCTCCAACACCAGGGCGGCAGAGTGCCAGCAAAACGTATATATAAAAGGGCTGCATATTTCCACAGCAGGAACTCCAACTGACACATAGGACAGAAGTCACCACATGAGAAATTCCCTCTGGCAACATCCAGGGCATCTGTAGAGAAAGCATCACAGTCTAAAATTTGAAAATGCCAAACCGCATGCTTTCTTTATAATACGGCCATTTATTAAAAGCAAGGAAAAAAACAACCCCACATTCAATCCTTGGTCCTTGCATACAAATCCTCAAAGACAGAAGGTCTGTATGCACTGGGGGCCTGACAGTTTGCAAGTTTATAATTCTACTGAGAATTTTCAAATACACAAAGTGGGGTGAGTCTGTATCTCCTTAATCTCATAGAATCACAGAAGTATAGCTAAGTCAAAAATTATAACTTGCTCCAGGCCACATTTTCCTTTCTACCAATTTACCATTTCCTTGACATTATATAGCTTGTAGACATTGTGGTGTTTCTTTTTAATTCATATGCAAGCCTTCTATAATCTCCTGCCTGACTCTTATTTTGAATATACTCTCATGTAACACTCTAACAGTCATGAAAAGCCCTGCAACACATACACTTGGTATTCCTTAGAGATGAAAAACAGCCTTACTAAAGAAAATTCAGTTATAAGCTGCTTAGTCAGAATTCTTTCTAAGAAACCACAGTGTATTCCTTAAAAAAAATAGCATGACTCCTAAGAAACAACTGATGTCATACTCCATATGAAACTCCTGTTCCCCAAACCTATGGGTTTTGCACATGGGATCCTATGACATTACATCCTCTCAATTGTTCTCTATTATATTTCACTGATGTATCAAATTAAATGCTCTCTCTAGACCCAATCTAAAGGGAATGCACTATGCCTTCTATTAAAACCATGGTTTATAAATTTCATGTTCAGGTAAAACAATTTTGCAGGAAATCAAACCCAGAGTCCAAAAACAGACAATATGACAACATGTCTAAAGCAAAAAGAATTGTATTGAGATGCTTGGAGAGATTTTCCCTGTTCAGTTGTCAAAACTAAATTACCAGAGGAGCTGCACACTGAACTAAGACTCTCCAGGGCTGCACCCATCCATAACCTGGCTTTCTTGGCACATCACTACCACAGCAGGCATTCAGAAAGCTCAGGGGACACTGCACTTTGCTTGGCCTACTTAGCAGAGACAAAAAACACATCTAAGACTCCCAAAGAATACAAATACTTTATGACCAAGCCAACCTCTTCCTTTGCCGCTCCTCATCCTAGCAGCTCTGTTCCCCTAAGTGGAAATTGAGACACAGGCTGATATTGCTACAGTATGTATATTAGCAAAGCTACTTCTCCACAGCAATGAGGAAAAGGAGGTCAGATTGCTTTTTCTGCCATTGTAACTACTGTCACATTAAGCTTCAGATATGTTCTGAATAAAGCCTTTAGTAAAGGCAGAATGTCACATTATTCCTTCTTGCTTAAGCTCTGAATGTCAAAAATTATTGCTAGGTTGGCTGCAAAATGTGGGCCCCCATGAGGTCTCACAGCCTGGTGCTGAACACAAGTATATGCCACATCTAGGTTGCGCCTACCTCCTAAAAGTAACTCCTTTGAGCTTTTAATTCAGATATAACATCCCTCCCTGCTTTCCCTCTCCCACATTTTTTGGCCCCACATTTAGCTTTTTCTGGCATTTTGATTGCTCCTTATTAACAAAAATGAACAAGAACTGAGTAGTCATAAAACAGCATGACTAATGTTAATGCTTTTTTCTAAAAAAGAAGAAAATCTCCATACAATTTTGCTGTAGATTATAAAAATTCAGTTACAGCAGCTCTGCAGATCCCTGTTAATGCTGTGAAATGCTTCATAGCTGTTAAGAGTTTCCCATATATTCCTTCCCTTTGAAGTCCTGGAGAAATGCTCATATTTTATGGAAACAAGCATTAATCTACATGAAAGCTGCCAATGGTTCAAGGGACGTCAGCCAAGTAATGCCAGAATGAATGAGTTAGACTGGCCATTCTCAAACTGCAGTCCATACCATGCTTGCTTGCTGATGCTCTGCCTGCTAGTTGGCTCATCATTTGCACTACTGTTCCCTTAGTATCCCTCTTGAAAGCTACACTAGAAATAGACTAAATAAAAGATATGGACATTTAATAAATTGCTTTGAGTTTACACAGTAAACTATATTAAATGCACAAAGATTCCCAAACCTGCTTGTCCATCTGTCTTCAATCCCTACACATGGATGCTCTGCACATGAGAAATGGACTATGCAGTCTCAAATGGGAAGAACCTATTAAGACTAAGATTACTGTGCTCTAGTGTCTGCAAAAATCTATCTGTGTTTAGATTCATCAGTTCAGACAGTAAAGTCCTACTGAACACAGGAAGTACTGTGCTAGAATGCTTCTTTAGATAAGGAGCTACTAAAGCCCCTTCTGCATTGTAAAGCACACGAATGTAAAAACAGGAATGTGTAAGCATACATTTTGACTACCAAATCAAATGGGGAAATTCAAATTAACAGCTTACACCCGTAAAGATGAGAATGTAGAAGCATCAGGTAGCAAGAACAATCAATACAATTCAGGAAATTCTAAAGGAAGAAAAGATTTAATTTTATACAGAATGGAGTAAGAGCTGCAATGAGATGACCCTTTTTCAGTTCTTCCCTTGAGGTGTGTCCCAAAATCTTCTCTGTAGGTCACAGAAAAAGTTGTATAAGAAGCTGTGTAATGAAATGGGACAGTGGATTTGTGACAGTTCCCATGCTTTTCCCCTCCTTGCCCCACCCAGCTGAAGTCTCTCTATCTGATCTTCTTACATAACTTTAACTCATTTTATTCTGCTTAGTCAATATTTTCTTAGATCACTTCTCCCCTATTTTCAGAAAGGGTTTTGGTGAAGTTTTTTATGTCTTAGTTGGTTTTTTCAGTTGGGTGGTTTTTTTGTGTAAGCCCACACACATTTAACTTGATTGAGAACGCCCTTCAAAAGCTTCCTTTCAACTATTTATGAGCATTTAAATAGCTACATAGGAACAAGTCAATAACTTGCCTACTATGCTTCCTGTTTCAAACAATAGCAAACTTTGGGTATTTTGGGATGCAAACGTCCGTTTCCTTCTATGTTTCTATCTCCTTCAGTGTGTGCATGCATGTATCTATCTGTATCTATCTATAGCTATTCCCTGTGTGAATTCTGTCTTTATATATATTGAAATAAAATACTTAGGCTAACTTCCTGACATGTAAATATAACAACAGCTAGAGATAACACTTCAATTTCAAGCTTAGTAACAGTTTAAAAAAATATTTCCCATTGTCTATGTCTTTAGTTGTTCAGTTTATATCAGTTGCTTACATTGACTTTATCCTGCACTTTTTCAACCTCATTTTTATGGTCATTGCGCAAGGCTGCAAGTATGGTACTCTACTTCTGCAGCTGAAAATTGTTTTTCTAAATTTGAAGAATAGGCTATGAGACAATCAGCCTGAAAGGATTACTTGTATCTTTCAGGGAACATCTCTGAGAGAGAAGATTTACCCAGCATCAAATATAAAATCAAATACATGAATATAAGACCGCATTTATTCATTTCATCTGGACCAAGAAATAGCTGAAATCTGGTCATGTGCTTTGAGCATTGTCTTAATATGATAAGATTATACCTTCATAAGATATTCCCAGCATGTTAGTTGTCTGGAAGTAGCAATCTAAGTTAGATATCCTCCACTACAAACAAACTCCTCCCCCACCAAACATCTTCAAATTTAAAAATCACAGTTGGAAATCAGAAAGAAATTATTCCCCAGGGGGATGTATGTTCACAGTGAAACATCAGCCTTTTTCTGTGTCATTTTTAGCCATCATCTAGTTACAGACCCTGTTGTTGAGCACCTATCTTCTAGTTGCAATTCTGATTAACCAAAATGTCTGAAGTATTCAACTATTACCCTTTTTTCAGGGCTCATTACCAAAAATACTTACAACAGTAACTCAGATTTAAAGAGAAACAGGCAGACTTTGACAAAGTTCTAAAGCCCTCACAGCCGCTTAAGCCTCATTTCCTCAAATCCATGTTTTTTCTTGAGTCTTTTTCTTGTGCTTTTTTCCTGCAAGCATCAGCAGGGATTTGAGAAACCTCAGGAAGGAAAAGGAGCTGGAGAATTTTGTTCATCTGGGGTGTTGGTTCTCTATTTGTGTCTTTCTCAGTTATTTCCATTCTCCATTTGAAAAGATACCACCCCAGCGGCTTTAAAACACTAAAACTTATCACTGTATTCTTTGCTTCCTTAGCCAACCTTTTTATTATTTCTATGTATCTCCTGCTACATTTGTCCCATTCACCTCTGCCTTTGTTATACTTTCCCAAGGTACCTTATCTTCCCATGATTAACACAAACGCAAAAATGCTTCCTGTGCACATACATTAGTCTCTTTTTTCAGAGTAACTGGTTTATGTCAAAGTTAAAAGTTATCTATTTTCAACAAATCAGACTTTTAAAGTGGTTTTAAAATAAACATTTATAGAGCATACTGTGCTTTCTTACCTGAACAGAGTTGTTCAACTTTTGTGTAGTTTAAAGCTAATATATCATTAACCCATGCAATGATGTCATGTCTGCTCATAGTCTCCTGGGTTATAGAGGTAGAGTACACGTTGACCGCCATTCCCCAACTAGGAAAAAGAGAGAGACAAAAATATTTTTCACATTTTGGTAATTGTTTTCTAAATACAATGAATATATGCTTCCTGTTCAAAAGAGAGAAAGAAAACTCAAAACCTTCTCTTTATTTATTGAGAAAGGAGGGGTAATTTTTATTCTTTGATGATTTGTAACCTCCTCAATGTCCTCTTGGATCCTATGAACATATTTCTCTGGCTGTCACTGTGAACTTAAAGAACACACAAACCTATGGTACTCTGTTTCATGCCAGTAAGGTAGAAAAAAACCCAGAATCAGACCTAAAGATACACAGACAGGATCAGAGACCCAAGATTTTGTCACATTGTGCTGCACCAATACAGTGATCTGACATCTGCCAGTTTTTGCCACTGCAGGATGATCAGGCTCCCTAAACCAACACTTAATTTTACATAACTTCTAAATGATGAAGTAGATGTTCTATTACTGATTTCTTACTGGGACAGGGCCCTTTTAGATCATTAATTCAGTTCCCAACAGTCACAGAGTGAATATCAAATAATCTCTGTTATCAGTGCACCAGTGTCTATCCTGAAAGCAACTGAGATTTGCACCCTCAGCTGTGTGGTTGGAAAACTGCCATGGAGCCTGATTCTTCTCAAACATTAGGAACATTTCCTCCCAGCTTAAACCCATTTTTTCTTCTGCCAACATTATCCTCCAGCACTAATTGCTTTTTCTTCCCCAGAGTGGGTTTCCTAATGCTTTAGAGACAGCACTCAGTGTCTGTCCCAATGCCCAGCTAGTCTAGATTAAACAAATCAATTTGAGTCTCTTATATCAAGTCAGACTTTCACTGACTGGTCATGCCAGCAGTCCTTCTTGAACAGACAGTTTCAAACAGTGTTCAGATAACATTTCACTGAGACCTTGGTAAATGGCACTCTGTGCTTGAAGTTTTCACAGCTACATCACCTTAGATAAAATCTTCTAGTTAGCAAAGGTCCCTCTCTGGAAGCTGGCAACTCATAGTAGCTTTTATCATCTTCCCAGGTACACAGACCAGAAACACATACTACTGAACTTTGCTCCCTGTTATCCTACCCTAGTCACATCTTTCTGTTGCAAGATGTTGCAAAGAGAAAACATGAGCACACTCAAGTTTATCTCATCAGCAGTTTGAAAGAGCAGAATCAAGTTCATGGAGAGAGTAAGTAATGTTCCCATGAGTAATGGACTTCAGAAAGTCCACTTGAAGCAATCCAAGTATGAAGTGTCTCAGAAATGACCAAAGAGTCAAAGTTGAACGATTATTCTTGGTTTGTTGGGGACTGCACGCCTTCGGCTCTCATGGCAAACTGTAGCTAACACTCATCTGTCTAGCTTTGGTGCCAGTCCTGCCATTTCAGCTTGGGACCTCAACTTTTTCAGTCAATGCAAGAGAGCAGGATCTCCCCTGTAGGATCCAATGTCTGCATAGACTATTTCCATTGAGAATTTGCAGTGATGTAACCCTTTGAAGCCTGATAGACAATTCTGCAGGGAACACAAAGACTGCAGATTAACTCCACCCATAGTTACATGTGCTAACTAGGTGGGGCAACCTAGGTAAAATGTGAAATGGGAGAAACCTACCAGCACAAAACTTGACTTGGTAACATGTAAGTGTATAAGTACATAACACAGATAATAAATTTAAATACAAGATTATGAAGTTCATAATACAGGTCACTTTCTAGGAAACAAATCTCACAAACAGAAGATTGTTCAAGTTGCTCCCATCTACTGACATTACGATGCAAGACATAAAATCCTCAAATTTGTTTTACGAGGAATTAAAGAAAAAAGAGAGAGAGAGAAAATAGGGTCGAAAAATTCATGCTCCAATAGTCAGGCAGCCACTGCCAGAAATTCATTCAGAACCAGGCTGCCTCCCTATCCACTCTGTACAGGCAGCTCTGGGGCACGGAAGGAATCAGCCTGTGCTCAGTCTGCTCCGTTCTTCCCGCGGGCTCGCCTGCAGCACAGCCAGTTGTGTGAACACAGCCCTGTATTCACTGTAAGAGCTAGCAAAGGTCGCTTTCTTGGCATGCACTAAGTGCTTGGACTGAATCGAGTGCTAGGAACAAAGTTTTAGAAACAGGGAGTGCCCTTTTACTCTTAAAACTACACCATAATGGCTAACCATAAAAGCTTAGCTTCAACATCAGGATGGAAGGCACTGAGCAGGCAAACAACCCCTTTAATACTAATGGCATCTGAAGTTTGAAACACATGGGTTTTATTTTATTATTTTTAGCCTTTTTATATAGATGAAAAACTAGCAGAAAGATACTACCACTGTCACTATTAAACTAACATGTTAAATATTGCATGTAAGATCAGTTGAAATAACAGCTTAATAATTAATTTAATATTCACTTAGAATTAAGAATAGTGAGCTTAATAGTAAACTGACAGTTCAATACAGAGTCCACTGAATTCTACAGCAACTAAAGATATTTAGATGAGAATATTTGAAATAAAGCTACTCTGATCTATAATTGCCACTACTTTAAGAACATTTTAGTTGGCCTCTGAGGCCAGGTAGAGCTCAGAAAAACCATCAGCTACTACCAGAAAAAGGGAAAGTTCACATTGTTTAAAAGATCAAGAAAATACACACACACAGAAAGGAAGCAGAACTTCCTTCATCACCTTTTCCACAAAGAACTGCAAAGAGAAATACCCATCCTCCTGCAACCCACAGGGGAACAAACAACTTCCTCTGCTGTATTGCATGGGGTGGGGAATTCTACAGCAGGAAACTGTGAGTAAATGAATAACCTTGAGTTTTACAATGCTACCCTGAAGGATACCTGTAATACAACTTATGTTGCATCTGCAAATGAATTATTATGGTCTAAGGGTCAAACAAAAGTTCAGACTATTTATTAGAGACGAGTTCAAGCTATTAGAGACAATAGCTTCAGATTTGTACACAAGTATGCACAAGGGTGTATAAGTACAATTGTAAGCAAAGGCAAAATGAATCAGAATTTCTATTAAAAAACTCAATAACATGCCACTGCCATTCATTCTTAAGTGTTTTGTTGACATAAATGTGAATATCCACAGCTGCTTCTCTTGAAAGAGTTCACCCTGTCTTTGCATCTCTTTTCCCCCAACCTCCTCCTGGTTACTTTCTAAATCAACTCAGCTGGGAAAGGTTTCCTTTACAGTAAGCATGTTCTAATTTGGTGCTCAGATACACACACATCCTGTTTGCCACACAGAGAGACCTTAAACAAAACAAAAAAGAAGAAAAAAAAAAAAAAAGGAACAAGCAGGTGTAGGTAGTGCAGCTACCATGCCCAGCAGCAGTCAAGAACCTCTGTGCTCTACATCTTCAGCTGGGCTGGGGTTTTTTGCAGAACTGAGTTCCCAAAGTGCTGAAGTACTTTGAAAAATGTGATCCATCTTCAAAACACATTAATAAACATGTGTAAGCTGATGCAAGAGAACAGCTGGGCAGGTGGAGACACACAGGCCATACTCTGAACAGCCAAGTAGCTAACAACTTGATTTTATGTTGTAATACACTACTTCTTTCCAATAACATTATTTACATTTTCAACTTGTTAGGCTTTCACTTGTTTACACTGAAGGCTCTGAATCATAAGATTGCAACGAGGCTTCCACAAGCCTGAAAACCAGTATCTACCTGGTATCTTCAGAATTCCATAGAGGTGCCTGGTGATTCTACAGCAACTGAAAGCAGACTGAAAATAACACATCATACCTCCCACTTCAGGAGGCACAGGGGGATATTAAAAACCTCTGGCTGTTAAGTACTGCCTAACCACAAAGGACTCTCCCTTGTTTTACTTCAAGCCTGAGGAGACTCTTCACATATTAGTCTAGGCCATTTCAGAAAAACACTTTACACATGCACAACTACACACCACAGACATGAGTTCAGAGGATTAGGTAGATGTTGAAAATCATGTACATGCTTAAGCAGTTTCCCCAGTTAGAAATATACTGGCTCAGCATGCCTGATGGTAAACATTACACCCAAAAGTCTATTATTTTTTTAAGGCATTATATGCAGCATTGAACATTGAGATATTGGGTATTTTCCACTGCTCTTGCTACAGATAACTGCAGCTGTTACAAGGTATTATCCGGCTGTTCTTAAGGACAGTTTTGCAAGAAGCACATTTACTTTATTTTTCCAGGGATAAACGAACAGTTGTTGACAGCAGAAGCTGTATCACAACAAATCAGTAATAATGACAGAACTAGAAGGATTACAGCAGTGAATCTATTTGTAGTGTAAAACCTCACCACACTTGCCATCACCTCTGAATCTGCAAGGCCTTCACATTTTTGCAGAATAGGCAAGGTTAGAAGGGACCACTGCAGTCCAACCTCCCTGCCCAAGCAGGGCCACCTAGAGCACATTACTCAGCATTGTGTCCAGATGGCTTTTGATTATCTCCAGAGAAGGAGACTCTACAACTTCTCTGGGGAACCTGTTTCAGTGCTCACTCACCCTTACAGTAAAGAATCTCTTCCTTGTGTTCAGGTGGAACCTCCTGTGTTCCAGTTTCTGCCCACTGCCTCTCATTTAGTACAAATAGACATATATGTATTAAATAGTAGTACAAAGAGACAAATAGATACTAAGTTTTTAAATGCAGTGGAAAGTCTGTGTGGCAGTACAGAGGAACCTTCTGGAAGCTGGCACCTGATAAGATACTGCCAATAAAACAAAAGATCTCACACCAAAAATTACTAAAGCAGGAGATAATAGCAAGAAAGGCTAAGATGAAGCTGAGTGAGACTGCTGCAGCTGCTGGTGAAAAGGCTTTCTAGATTAAAGCTACTGCAAAAACAAAGAAATCCCTGAAGGAAGAAACCTGCCAGACGCAGTGGATAAGTCCCTGTACAAGGAAAATTCTCCTTTTATACCATCCTGAAATGACAACTGATTTGCAGCTGGACCTTGCCTGTTTCTTGAACACTCCCTGCACACAGCCGTAGCCACAGTCATTAGAGACCAGTTGTGCTTGAGGTTATCTTTACAGAAAGGAGTCCTGCAGACAGAAAATCAACACAAAAAGCTCCTGTGCAGTGCTGACAACACCGTTCTTACTCTCCCCTTTTGACTTATGTTGTACTTCTGCAGCAAATACCGTGGCATCAGAGTGCTGCAACTGCAGTGATATTTGCAGCAAGCAACACAAAGGCTCTATCTAGCCAGAAACTGAATCAGAGACAAGATTAATCACAATGAGGCACTGCCATGGGAAAAAAGAAAAAAAAAAAAGAAAAAGAAAAAAGAAAAGAATAAAATAATCCTGTGATTATAATACTGTAAGAAATTAATGTATTTAAATGCTGAATGTCAAATCTCTTTTGCACTGTTCCCTTGTTACTAAATAGCCCTGAAATGTTAAAAATATTTTTATTTTCTGTATATCTCACTCACTTCTGAATGCCATTTTACATTTACCACATGGATCTGACTTGACCTAAAATGATTTGTGAAGTACTCCACAGAGTCTAGATGAAACTGAGGCAATCCATGTACATTTTATGGGTTGAATATTGCTGGATTATCATTGAACACAGCCAATAGTGTATTTTCTATTGTTTTCATTGCACTTCCCTGTTTAAATGCAAGTGAAATTAGAGTAATAGAGATGCATTCTGATTGGATTAGGGAATTTTTTTCTTTTAAATTAGAGGCTTCCTGCCAATGCTGGGATGTTCTGACCTACATAAATGTTTATGATGGGTCGAAAGGACTGATTTAGACACAAATCTGAGTACCTTCTATAAAGGCTCCTGGTAATTCTGGTTTATGCTACATATGGCTTTAGAAAACTTACCACCCCCCCAAAAGAAATTATTATCCGAGAGACAGAAAAATACTGGTTCTTTTTCAGATATTCAGTTTCCTCAAATGTGAAAAACATGACCAGAAGTATTCCAATAATGTGCATAATTTGAGCCAAACCCTCTGATATGGCCTAACATTACACTGTACATGGCATAGCTTTTAGAAATCATTAGAAATTTATTCACTAACCATTTATTAAACTGGGATAGTTCACAAAAATGAAAAGAGCATTTTCAAATTCCAGGACAATTATTTAGTGCTTTGAAGATTTCAGGGCACCTAAAGGTCCACCTGAGAAGGACAAACGACATTCACTGACTCGTATCTGCCAGTCATATTTGCATTCACTTGAATATGCCAGTTGTATTTCCACACCATAAGTAAGACTTTATTTTTCCTTCTACATTCTCACTCCTGCTGCCACTGAAACTGTGGCAATGTCGTGTCTATAGAGTAACAAAATTCCCTTTTTTTTCCAGGGTTCACCTTTGCCATCACAAGTACAATGCAACAGTAACACCTAACTACATAATATCTTCATTATGGCTGAAAGTATTTGCATGCTCTGAAAGGTTCCTCATCAATTTCCATGAGGAAACAAATGTTAATTTAACAAAAAAGCATTCTTGACAAAGGACAAAGGTACAAGAAAGGCAGACATCAACAGCTTACACAAAATGGAAGCAATTTAGAGCCTCTGGCCACCACCATTTCCACACAGGTATATTCACTCTGGTTAGAAATGAACCACAGCAGTGCACAGCACTCTCAAGCCACACCTTTGAGCAGTTGAACAAAGCAATAGTAATGTTTTCTGCTGAACAGACAGGCACTATTTAACATGGTGTAAGGACACAAAAATTTCAGTATAAAAAGAATGTGACTACAAATTAAGAAGGCATTTTATTAATGATGAACAACAAAAAGCCTTTGAAGTAGGCTGAACAAGAGGAACCTAACCACGGCAAGGCTGCAATGCTAAAAAACTTCACTCCCTTTACTTACAGTTATTACCCTCCCCCTTCCAAGGCTTTCAACTCTAAGATCTTAAGCTTGAATTGCTGTTCTGATGCCCTGAAGTAAGATATTCAACCTGTCAAATTTTCACAATAGACGCTGCCAACTGGTCTACCTTTCACAATAGACAAGGGGATTGTGAAGGGGGGGGGGAAAAAAGTTGATTCAAAGGAAAATAATTCTCAGACTTATGCTCAAGTCAATTAGAAACACCTACATTTTAGAAAACCAAAGAGGTCTATGACAATTTTGTAACTAGAAAACCTCTAGAAAGCTGATAAATAAACCAACTTTTAATCTTCTATTAAACAAAGTCTCAATTCACCCAGACACTATCAGGAACTTCAAATCTCCTTTTTCTCATTTTTTTCCCTTATGGATAATAACATATTACCAAGCAAACATGCAGACATTGCTAAAAGACTTCCAAGAGATTAAAAACGTGCCATAAAGTAAGGTAACATCAGTGCTGACCACTGAAGAAAGGATGCATTGAGAGGCAGCCCATGCAAGCAAACCTCATTTCCTAGCTTAAGTACTGAAAAAAACAGGGGAACCTCTTACTATTTTGCTCCCAAGAGTTGATGGATGAATAGTTTCACTTTCAGAGAGGAGATTTCTTTAGCAAATGCAGACTTAGGGGAAAATGAAGACAGCAGTGGAGAAGAGCTTGTCCCCAAATCCACTGGCCCCACGTGAGTTCCAGGCAAAACACGGCAGACACAGCCACCCACCTAAGGAGCCACCTGCACCTACACCAAGGAATACCTGCCCGTGATGAGGAAGGGCTAAGGACAAGCAGAAGCCCTGATTAAGAACAGGCAGCAGTGCTGGGCACTGGGATTGCAGGGCACCGAGGCACTGTGTCAGAGGCAGAGCCCAGCAGGACAGCAGCCCCGCTGCAGCCCAGCAGCAGCTCTGGCAGCCCGGCTGCTCCCGGCTCCTGCCATTTCCGCCTTTTAAGTCCAGAAAACGCTGCGGGCAGGCTTGGGAGTTTCAGCAGGGATGAGATCCAACTAGAGACAGATGAAGTCACCAAATGAATTTAGTTTTGACCTATCCGGGGTTTCGCTGCCCCCCTCCTCCTCTCGGGCATGTATACATTCCGAGGTGAAAGGCTAAAGTAACACGCTGATTTACTCCAAGCATAACCTAATGGCAAATGAGATTTTGTAATACTATACAGCCCTCCTGACGGGGGGCCTGAGCAGCCTCCAAGCGCCTCACAAGCCTGCAGAGCCAGGCAAGAGAGGCAGTGAGTCAGCAGGAGACAGGCATTGAACATCCACGGGTTTCAGAAGAGGACAAGTCTGGGAAAAAGGGAAAACAGGAGGATTCAACAAGGGGAAATGCAATGCCTTTCTCCTAACACAAAGCTGCTGTTTTCTAACAAGAGACTGCAGTACACTTTAAAAACCCTGGCTGCCCAAGGCAGGCGAAGCTAAGGAGCAGAGCACTCCCATGGGAAACCTCTTGCACCAGCTAAGGAGGGACTGCAGTACACTTTCCCACTCACAAATGATGCACTATGATACAGAGCACAAGGATTTGGTCATGCATCAACTCTTCTCTCTCCTCCATTAAAAACCAGTGCAGATATGCACTGATTTATGCATTGCAACGTTTATTCTAACGTTAATATACATATATGTTAGAATCACAGGATATCATGAGTTGGAAGGTGCCCACCAAGGATCATTGAGTCCAACACTCTGTTCTTGCAGAAAATGAGGCCCTTTTTAAGTGGCCTTCTAAGGCCACCTTCACTTCGAAGGTTCCTGGAGTGATACCAAGTAAGAGACAAGAAACAGCATAGCAACCACTCATGCAACCATCCCAGGACCCATGAGCAAAGGTGCCAGAGCACAGCATGCATTACAGAGCTGCTGAGGTATTGGCCAGGCAGCCAGCTCCACTCCATCCTTGAACAAGTCATCCTGGCAGGAAGGTGACAACACTGATCAGGGGTATAAGACAACATTTATTTTAAGCTCTGAAGCTGTAAACAAGCATGTGACAACAGATGAAGCAACAGGCAACCATGCTAGCTGCTTTCACTAGTGCATCACTCTCTAAAACACGCCTGTGTATTTTTGTAATGAAAATATTAAGCTTTAGTATGGTTGCCCAGGCTTCCCACTGCTATCACAGCTCCGCTGCCATTTGGGGGGAAAGGAGAAGCACCAGGCTTTCTGCTGGGAATGCAGGACCAAGCTCCAGACAACACCTGTGACATGAACCAGCTGAAAGTCCCCTGCCAGCACTGCCTCTGCAGATCACTGCACCAACACACTGCAGAGCTTTTTACTAGGCTCTGAGGCCAACCTCTCTCCCTCTTCTCCCTCAACCACTGCTAAAAGCTAGACTAAAAATAATAATGATGATAATAATAAATCTTGGAGTTCTGACATCTCCAATGTTGTTGATATAGGCCCAAATAAATACCCCTGTCATTGGCTTATTACAAACTCCCTACTCCCTACAAACCATTTCTAATATTATACAGATTGCAAGTGTTAAGACTACTAGGCACACACTTAAATTTGGTTTTGGATACTGAAGTAACTTGACCTCTTCCCTTGTTCTCATGAGTTAACACTATAACAGGCAAAGAAGCACTCTTAAATTATTCTGGTGCCCAACATACTACTGGTAAATGACATATCTTAAGAATTAATCCTACCAAGTACTATCTAGAACAGGGTTGGACTTCTAAGTGCAATTGCTTAACTGCTAAATTAGTTTTGGAGCAACTAAAACTAGAATTCACTAATCCTTCGTGAAGTGAATTGCCCTGTAGGAACATTCTAGCTCAGCCGTCTGTGATTTATGTAACATATTACTCTTGCTGTGTGCCAGTAACCACAGACTGATTTTACCACTGTTGCAGTACCAACATAATTGGTGTCTACCAGCATCAAGTAAAGCTTCGCCAAAACTTCTTTTTTCAACCATGTTGGTCTTTGAAGATCTGTGAAACTGCAACTTTCAGACAGATTTTAACTTTTAACATCTTCTGCCTATCTAAAGGGGGAAATCCCCAAAGCTTTGTTTTCTAAATAATGTTCTTTAGAAGACGCTTACTGCTTTGATGCAACTGTGATTGTAGAAACTGAATTACTTACAACACTCTTTATGTACAAGCCCCAGTAAAACCTTGCACCTTAAGCTAAGAGAAGCATAGATGTACTGTTTAATAGGATTTGGCCTCCTTTCATGGAATATCTTGAGGTTAATTCCTAAAGTGTATTGCTTCCAGCTGGCAAACAGTGACACTACCAAGTTCAACTCTCACAATAAACAAGGAAGAAAAAAGTTTATTGCTTGAATCGCCTTCAACTAGATGTAAATGCAGTTACAAAGGTAATCTGGGTTGCAATGTGAATATTTAGTTGCTTCAACCCTCTCAGTGTTGCTGCAGGCCATGCGACAAGACACTTCTGCACCACTCCCTGTAAAAGCACATCAAACTAAGCAGACATCTGACACAGTTTAAGAAGTGTGCTCATAGTTAAAACATTTTCTGCAGATTAAACGTACCAATAATGCTAATATTTTCTGCATGAAAAAAAGCTACAATCCCTTAAAAGCAGAGCAAGCAATTTATCAGCTGTTAACTTCAAGACAATCTTTGGTTGCAATGTACACAATTAATTTTATGATACAGCAAAACTATGCCTTTGCTCTGTTGTGTCTCTACAAACTTTTGATCATCCCTGGGTACTAAACTGCAGAAGTTGCTCTCAGTGATTCAGAGAACACAATATGAAATTATATGAATATAAATTAGTGTGCAGCAGCAGTATAGCTTTCACAAGAATTAAACTAGAAAATGTTTGATATTGATGAAATCATACTGAGACTGCATACACATATGTTTCTTTTCCATTTGACACCTTTGATGACAAGGCTGATTTCACCTCCCTAGAAGTACTAAAGTTGCTTCCAGATGATATTGCTTTCATTTTTAAAGCACATGATTTTGTTATTTTATTAAGTCATGAGCTGTTTATGTTTATTAGAGCTACAGAATGGGATCATAAACTGACTTGGGTAGGCAGGGCACTCCAGAGAGATCTGCTCCAGCCTCCCAGTCACTGCAGAAACAGCAAGAGAAGGCTGCCAATGATCCCATTTGTCTCAGTTTCAAGTCCCTCCAAGGACAGATATTCCACAGCCCCTTTGGGTAACTTCTGGTGTTTGACCATCTTGGTTGTGTAAACATTTCTCCCAATATGCAAAGTACTTTTTACTGCTGCAGCTGCTGATGGCCATTCCCTCTCTTCCTTTCTTCAAAGAAGAACCTGGCTCCATCTTCTTTACACACAGTCTCCCACTAGACAGATAAGACTGCAATGAGATCTTCCTCTCTCCTGAGCTGGCTCCTATCCAGACAGGTGACAAGCTCTAGCCCCCTGACCATCCTGATGTCCCTCTGCCACACTCACTTCAGTATGTCATTGTCTCTCTCAAAGTGGAGAGGCCAAATCCAGACACGGTATGTGAGATACGGTCTCAGAAGCACCAGAGGGAAGAATCACTTCCCTGGAGCTGCTGGCTACATGCCTGCCAATGCAGCCCAGCATGGGCTTGGCCTTCTTCCCTGCAAGAGCACACTGCTGACTCATGTTCGTCTTGTTCACCAGCACCACCAGGTCCATACTGTGTAACCCTTTAGGAACAACTCAGGCGAGGGGGGGGGGGGCATAATGTGGTAGTGGAAAAAACACCTCACCATATTAAAAATAGAGCTGCTTGAGAGACAAGGCAGTTCTACAGCACCCCTGTGGAACTCATTTGAATTGGGAACACTTGGGAACCACCGATTAAAGAGGCGCACTAGAGAGCCAAACCTCTGCAGGCAGAAATATGCAGAATAACAAAATGGTTTGGGTTGGAGGGACCTTAATGATCATATAGTTCTAGCCCCTCTGCCACGGGCAGCAACACCTTCCATTAGACCAGGCTGCTCAAAGCCCAGTGCAATCTGGTCCTGAACATTTTCAGAAACGGGGCATGCACAACTTCTCTGAGCAACACGTTTCAGTGTCTAATACCTAATCTAAACATACTCCCAGTTTAAAGCAATTGCCCCTCGTCTTACGACTACATAACCTTGCAAAAAATTCCCTCTCCAGCTCTCTTGCAAGCCCCCTTTAGGCACTGGAATCTGTTCTGAAGTCTCCCCAGAGCCTTCTCTTCTCCAGGCTGAGTAACCCCGGGTGTCTCAGCCTGTCTTCAGCGCAGATATATTCAAGGAAGTAAAAAACCAAAAAGATAATATTTCTATGCCTCCTTGAATCTGACAACTAGCACAACATGAATGTGTTGACTGCAAACAGTGTATTTAGACCCTGATTCAGAATCTACATCATGTATAACTTTGAAACATTATTATAGGCAAGCAGCGATATGGACCCCAAACAATTCAATAAAATATAACAAACACCATTCTGCATAACAAGGTTTCCAACAGAATGACTAATTACAACTAAATGCTGTCCTTTTGGGAAAATGTATCCCTTCTATCCAACCAATTACCAGTGCTTCCCTGTTCTCAGCACTCCTACACACCATGGTCTTTCTGTATACACAAGCTCCCATGGGACTTTCATATCACTGGGTTATGTGTTCACTTCCATACAAACAATTACTCATAGATTCTATAGTTATTTTAACAAGCTATGATTTGTGTAACACTGAATCCATAAGTAAAACAAATGAGTATTCTACTTCAAATATTTCAGTGCTTCCTATTCATGATATTACTGGACCAGCTCCACAGAGATTAACCTTAAGAAGCGAAGCATAACAACTGTATAAGATTTGCTTAAAATGAATTTTCACTCCCCCCAAATTGTTTAATACATACTGCCAGCAAGCTCTTCTGAGCATCAACACTGCATTCCAGAGTGACAGGAAAGAATTTGCATTCATGTGCATCTCTGAATAATTACAGCTGCTTGGGTAGGAAATCTGTATGGTACTAAGGAACCCTGCTGTAGGGGGGAAAATTCACTTGAGTTGCTCCTAAAAGGTAAAACTGAAGTGCGCAGATCTCAACTAAGGGTTCCACTGAGATCTCTCTCAGGGCTCCAAATTGCCAAGAAACATAATATTGAAAATTAAGCCTCAGAAACAATACAGTGCAAGGTGGTCATACACAAGGCCAGAAGATTAACAGTACAACCTGCAAGGCATATTTCTCTCCAGGCAGAATGATTTGGCACAGTTGTAGGATTTCCTACGGAAGCTACATCCTTAAGTCTCGATTCACTGATGAATGTTTACACTTCCTGTTTGGATAGCATAGCAAAAAACCAGATTTAACACAAAGGCACCCTTCACTAATCATAGGGCTCTATGGGAAACAAGAAATTATTTCAGAGTGGCTAAACTGAGACATTTAATGGGTGTGCTTCCAGTATACAGGGCCTTCTCTACAAAATATTTGATAACTTAGTATACCACTAGAAAACTAGACAAACTTTTCTCAAAATATCACAGGCAAAATTTTAATCTTGAATTAAATATTTCATAGCACAGAACAGTAGAATTGTGCTAAAAAAAAAGGAGAAAACAACACTGCTTTTAAACCCTGAGAGTTAAATGCATGTTTTATAAACGTTTATGGCTAATATTCCCTTTCCACTCCCATCTAATTGTAATGAAACAATATGAAGAAGATGCTTTATCGGTGAGTCAGGCAACAGAGAGCTGAGCAAGATCCAAACAGCTACGCAGCGCGCAGCTAACACCATCCACAGAAGAAACACGGATGTTTTCCATTTACATTCCCCAGCACTGATCCTGGAAGCGAGCGATCAGCGCTGCTAGCTGGAGGCCAGGATTCAGGGAGCGAGGAGGATGCAAGCAGCCAAACGCTGTCCCGGAGCAGCGCGAGTTGCGCTGCTGCTGCCACCGCGCCACGGCCTTCATGCCATCCCACTCAGTGGTTGGCGTGATTGAGAACAGATGTGGCGAGACCACTCGTTTTCAATTATCAAACAAAGGCTGAAAGTTGCACTTCCAAAATGAAAAGCTGGCACACTATTTATCTGCTTCCTTACCAAGCCTTTGCTATAATTAGCTTTGGGCATGAGGAAGGAGAAGAGACTGTCAAACTAACTTCCCCACTAAACCCCAAAACCTCTGAAGATATTTTTAAAGAGTCACACATTCAAATGCCAAGGCTTGAAATGTAGACTCACCACACATTTTCTTTTCTTAGTGGCTCCCAAAACAAGTTTTATATCACAAAAGGTTAGTCCAGGTATGCCCCTTGGAAGAACATTCCCGTGGTCCAGATGAGGTAACTGCATCTCCCTCAAATGAGCCAAAGAAATAGCTTTAATCAAGGTCTCTTGCTCCACAGCCCCACATCCAAATCACCTTTCTTTCACAATGCAGCATATTTTCCAGTGCCTGTTTTCTAGGAAGACTAGATTGAAGGCACTAGGCAGAAGCCAAAATGTCTGTTTCTGAAAGTGCCAGCATCAGGTTCAGTTCTCGCATATCTCAAACTTGATCCTTTTTCTGTTAATATGCCAAAAAACATTGCTGTTGCTATGCAGCTCAACAAGGTAGTTAAAAAAAAAACCCACATCACACAACAAAAACCAGAATGCAGCCTCCCACCTACAGGATGTTTCTGAAACCCACGGAGGCTGGGTGCAAATTAGGCGTTCTCAGACCTTCATGGTGAGAGCACTTGGGTGTAAACTGAGGAGTTCATGCTCTCTGAAAATTACCTCAATGTCCTTACACAAACTGGGCTGTCTGTGGAGCATTTTCTCCCCCTCTCCCCCAGTCCCCAAAAAGCTACGTCCCTCTTAGACCCTGATTTAAACAAATACCTCCAGCCGCCAAAACACTATGAAGGTATTATCTAGGAAGATCTAAATCCAGGTCAACAGAGATACCCCAATAATGCAGAGATATCCCAATAATCTAAGTTTCAAACTACTAATGCAGTATTAAGCAGAGTCATCCTCTTAACCCTCAGAGACTCCTACATGCACTCACATGTGATTCCCAGTTATCTTTAGACAGTTTCACCCTGTGCTTTTTGAGACCTGGATCTGCCTAGCAGAAGATTCTCACCAAAACAGCTCTCTCTAGGCAGAGTACTCCCTAAGCAGAAAACAAGATTAAAGAACAACAGCAGTGGCAGCAATAGGAAGACAGCTTTATGAAAGTGAAAGAAGAGAAAATAGAGGGTACCTAAGGAACCAAGGAAAGATTTCTGCCTTGGGTCCTCTTTAATGCTGGCTGGTAAGCTGCTGGACCTAAGTCATCAGGATGGTCTTCTCCCTGATAGTAACTACCTTATTGCAACCCAGATGTTTGGCAGACAAGGGGGTTATCACAACTATAACTTTTAGAAAAGCACAGGCCAAATTTATGGAGTGTAATTTATGTTAGTTTGTTGATGATTTTTTTTAACATTTGTTATTGACTTTTTCCTGCTTTCAATGAAATCTAGGGCAAAATTCTCATAATCTGCAATAAAACTGTTAGGTCAAGAGCAAATGCCTCTGAAAATAAAGATTCACTTATTAATATATTTAATAGCATTTGCTTTGACTGGTGTTTACAGTTTCAGAAGTCACGCCTATCAATACTGTGAAGTGAGAAGACAACTCACTGCTTTTACTTTGTATCATCTTCCCAGTTCTCAAGCTTGGGCCTTTATACATTCATTTTATCAACACAAATAGTCTTTTTTACTTCAGTGTAACTACCTGCTTACCACATTCAGTGGAGCCTAATTTTAGAGCAAGAATTCCTTTTGAGTAAGGAAAAGGCATAGGTTCCCCCTTTGAACCCTGAGTAAAGCCACATGTGTGGAAGGCAGAGAGTCACCAGAGCCAGGGGCAGCTCCTGCCGAGGGAAGGATGCTCTCTGCTGCCCAGGGCCAGCCTGCATCCGGCAATTCACTGTGAGTTCGGAAGGCAAAGACCAAAACAGATTTTGCTGTAACGTAAATCTTGACTTTCAGCATGGAAGTTATCAGCTCATAGTGCTGTAAAAGGCAGCCAGATATGCTCTGTAACACCCCACAACTTATTCCAGCAGTGGGTGAGGAAATCACCACTGCTGTCTAGCTTTCATTATTATGCACAGCACCATCACTTATCTGCCTACACAATGATTTCTAGAATGAAGACAACACTTAGGAAAAACAAATATTTAAAACAGATAACATTAGAAAGGTAGACACTCATAGATAAAAACTAAAACAGAAATACTCTTTCCTTTTAGCCTAGTGATTTCAAGAAAAATAATCAGGAAGTCAGCCCCTTCCCCTCTGCTTCGTGCAAGTTTTGGGTATAAAACTAAATATAGCCAGGGAATGAAGGACCAGAAAACCATTTTTCTAGCAACACACAGAGACAAAGCGGAAGTTAAGAACAGTATCCTGCAAAGGAAGGTACAACAGTCTGTCTCTTTAGGACCAGGGTGGTTTAGAATAAGTATGCCATTTGAACCTAGAAGTATTCACTCTTAATACTTTAGCTTTTAAAAATATGTTGAGTTAATCAACCACACAAGATACCTGGAGTCTGGCAAAAAAAGCACTGCAAACAGGTTTTACTTAGAAAAAAAATTATCCACACAGCTGTTGATTTGGTTTCTCGTTGAATTTTTTCAGCCATCTTTGAACGCATAAGTAAAACTATCATTAAATTACCCCAAGTCTACTTCGGGCCAACAAAAAGACACCTCAGTACCAAATTTTACAGTCTCCTGATCTGAAGCACAAGAAACAGCATTTCACTTGAGCGCTACAGACTGATTACATTATTAACTCCGAAAGGTAACATCGCCCTGTGACTAAATTTTATGCCAAAGTGCCTGGTTTCCATTTACCAGCTAAGTAAAGCTGGATGAGAAACTTAACACCTTGGGCCTGTATGTCCCAGTCTGCAAAATATAATATGTCCTTTGGAAGACTTGGGAAAACTATTTGTGGCTTTGCATACAGAGCACATGGCCAGGACTCATGGTATAAGCTCAATTCCCTGCTGCATCCTCAACTCCATGGATAACTTACAGCAGCTCCTTCCATGTCAGCTTCCTAGTCTGTAAAATGGTGCAACCTGGAGGTGTTTTTAAATCTGCTTCAGGATTTGGATATCAAATCTTTGGTGAAACCTGGTATTAGAAACAGCAAAGGGTTTTTTTTTAGGTCTGAGAACATCTAACCTGATGAACACAAATTTTCTGATCAGTAAAGACTACTTCTGTTTTAAAATATCTATGGAACAGAACATGTTAAAAGTTGTAAAATGAGAAGGCATTTCTGTTACTACAGGAGAGAAGGATGGAAAGGCAAATACTGAACCTCTATACACATGGTAGATGCAGGTTAACTTAGGAGCAAAGATGCAGGATGTAGAAGTGTTTTAGCTTTGTACAACTGCTCATCTGCTATCAAGCTTCGGGGTGTGTTTAATGACATATTTATTCCATATTCCTAGATGGAAGAAGCCAGCCCAACAATCAGAGGCATAGCAACTTGATGTGTCATATGGTGAAGTCCTACAAGCTGCTCCAGAAGTCTGGAATGGCACTGACAGTCCAGTGTGGCAGCAGGCACTAAAGTGATGGAATTCATCTGTTGTACCCTGTGATCTCCTCCTGCCACTCACACGGAACAAGATCCGAACTTGCCTAGCTACTAAAGGTTGTCATGGAAGTTAAAAGCCATTTTTTTCCAGTATCAAGGAGAAGTTTCACCATAGTTTTCATGTATTTTCTGTAACGTTTCTTTTCTGTTGTGCTTGACATTTACTTCCTAAAGGGCTTTAGCTACAGATGGAAGCAAGTTAAGTATCATTCTCCCTTTCTCCCAGAGAAAGGAAGAAATCAACAGATATGGGAGTTATGACTCTGCAGAACATGGTAAGTTTCCAAAAAGAAAAGAAACAACCTAAATAGAATTCCTCAGTAGAAATTTTTATTTGTGCATCAAAGGTTTATTTCTGAAATACATTGAACTGGATTACTTATTTACTGCCCAAAAATAACATGCAATGCTAGCATCAGTAGTTCTGTATTCCTTTATATTGCTCTAGAGAGGGATACAAATAGATACAAATCCCTAAAAGACTACAGAGTACTTCTCTGGATGAAAGGCTATTCAGATGCAGAATATCTTCCCAATTTCTGGAAAACTGGGCAAGTGATATAGTTATTCCTCTCATCATGTGCTGAACACAGCAGCCTCACAAAATGCCTTTTCTAGACATAGTTCAGTGTATGATATAACAGGGAAAATGACAAGAAAACTGACTTGTTGATGACTGCAGAAAAACACATACAAACCGACTGAAAAAGAAGAATGGAGAACCCCATGTAACAGACTTTTCCAAAGAACTCTTCTGAAGGAAACAAGTTAGCAATCGGTGCTACCTATGACATGTCAGAGTAACTAAAGGTAGATGCATGATATTTCAAATCTATTTCATATTTCTGTTTAGCTGCACGATAGAAATACAGCTTTCCCCTAAAACAGAGTCTCGTACTACTCAGCTGAAATTTAGATATAGGAAGTGAGAGCTCCAAGCTTTCTGCAAGTAGAAATAGGTCCTTGCAAAAGCAATTTTGCTACTTTGTGCTAAATGTGTGGACTGGGGCTCCACTGCACAAAGTATAAGCAGTTTCAGAGAGACACAGACTAAATTTTGTGCAATTCAAACTAACCACACACTGGGATCTCCCACACATTTCACGCTCACCCGTCAGTGCGTGATCAACAATGAGATTCACTGTTAAGGTTATTAATGGCCAAATGCCGGTAGCAGCTCCGTTATTCCTCAGCAGAAGAAAAAATACTGCGATTTTCTTCAGACAAACAAGCCAAGTCATCCACGTTTGTTTTCATGTATTCGAGCTTACAACTCGCCACTTTAGTCAGATATTTGAGAGCAGCATCATTTCCTGCTGCTTGAAAATCAGCTTTAAGGGGCGTGTTCTCTGCAGAGGCACTGCTTGCTGTCATCCAGGCAGCATTTAAAATAACTGTATATTGACATAAGGAGCCACCGGCTGTATTATCGCCCTTCGAGTCGGCAGCAAGGAGCACATCAAACCAGTTGCGTTCCGGGCTGCGCCGCGACCCTTATCAAACAATGCAAACAATTTTAATGAGCTTATCTGCCGGAACATATTGTCAGAGATGTTAATGCAGAGGCGCTGCCAGCAACGCATGCCAAACGATTCATCAAAAATGCCTACAACTGCGACAAAAGACGGGTGTCCCCCCCAAATGAGAGACGATAAATAAACACAAAATGAGGCTGGCGGGGAGCGGGGGGCGGGGATGGAGCCGCCCTCCCCCGCGCAGGCACCGGGAGAACTGTCACCCCCGCCCCGAGGAGCGGGAGGCGGCTGTCCCCCCCACACCGGTGTGCGGGGGGCGGGCACTGCCCGGTACCCGGTGCGGTTCTCCCGGCCGGGCAGGGGCTGCCCGCGCCCCGCCATCCGCGGCCGCCGCCTCCCGCACGGCGCCGCCTCCCTCCGAGATCCGCAGCGAGGTGCTGCGGCTCTTTTCCAAGGGGAGCTGGCTGCCTGCGCGGGGGGCGTTCTTGCCTTCCCTTTTATTTCCCCCCTCCTATTTATTTTTTCTTTTTTTTTCTTTTT
>VXBC01007845.1:100977-140933 GCA_013399945.1 Ploceus nigricollis | reverse complement strand
GGGGCATCCCCACGCACGCCCCGGCCGCGCACGGCGGTCCCGCCGCCCCCGCGCCTGTCCCTGCGCCCGTGGGCGGCACAGAAACGCCGCCTCGCCCGTGGGGACCGCGCCGTGCCCCTGCCCACCGCCGCCTGTGACAGCCGTGTGCGCGCCCGGCTTGGGCGAGACCAGCCGAGACCTCGACGCCCGATGCCTCATCGTCACCCTCCGTGCCCCGGTACCTCAGCATCGTCCGCCTTTTCCCCACACCAAGGAACTATCGGGCTTCTTTTGAAGGAGCCCCCACGCCGGGCTGCTCGGTTACACGGCGGCGAGCCGCAGCAGGGAACACCGCCCAGCTCTCCCCAGCATCTCCCCTCGGCGCGGGTGTGCCGGGGGCGATGGCCATCCCCACCGCACAAAGCCCGCCCGCACGGGCTGCAGCTCGCAAGAATCATAGCGGGGGATTCGTGTTTCAGATGGTAAACGCTTTATTTTTAAAAAGGGCATGAATATTAAGTGACATGAGACTACAAGATGTAAAAAATCATGGACTCATAATAATAAAACAGCACACGAAGGGCTTAGTTATTTTATGCTCCTTTTTTTCCCCGATTCCTGTGTCTGCTACTCCGCCTGCATATCCACCCTAAGCACCAGGA
Organism: Ploceus nigricollis; assembly: GCA_013399945.1. Lineage (NCBI taxonomy): Eukaryota > Metazoa > Chordata > Aves > Passeriformes > Ploceidae > Ploceus > Ploceus nigricollis. The sequence continues at coordinate 140,292 of VXBC01007845.1, read as the reverse complement.
TGTTCGAAGCTCTGGATACCAAGCTCTGTATCTCTGCTTACAACTTCACTGGAGAGAACAGTAACCTGCAACCTGACAAGCTGCATTGCACATTTCCAGCATTCTCCTTCTCTCAGGCTTACACAGAAAAAAACCATTTGATGGCACATCCTTCAAAATCTTCCTTGGATCAGAAACAAGAAGGGAAGAGACCTGCCAAGGCAGTGGCACTGAACTTCTGGCACTGCTAGCACCACCAATCACACAACCCTCATCTCTTCCTCCCCTTCTTCTAGAAGAGTTTTTGCATCCTCCCCAGTCCAATTTCCCTCTGCAAAGCTCTATGATTTCTGCATATCTCCCCTTGCCTACATAGCAATGTGCTTCAAAGTTTGACATTACCACAGATCAATGCTGGTCATCCTCAGGAGCAGACCTGAGCTTCACTGTGGTCAAAACCTACCCTCACGTCCCAATAGTGCATTGAAACCCACACTTCTACCACAGTAGAAAAATACGGTCCAGCTGTTTACAATTTGTTTTCTCTAAGCAGAAACCTATAAGGGTGTCTATAGACACAGTCTCTAAACAGATCTATATGACCTCATGGCTGTTAGATGCAAAATATTTGGGCCTATCTATTAACATCTTAAAAAATACATGCCCCCAAATCCAACTCTCTTTTAAAAATAATCTTAAGATGGTAGGTCAAACAAAAGTCATGTGAGTACTTCTAATATGTTCTCAGAGACACATGCTGATATTTGAACTCAGAAGTTCTGAAGTATGAGTTTGATCAGGTTTCTACCTCAGATTTTTTTCTGCACAAAGAAAGTGACTTAATGAAATTTTAACTAATCTTTACCTAATCTTTCAGACTGAAATGACACTACGGAAAGCTTAGTTTACATTATTATATTCATAATATAGACCATTCACAGAGAGCTTGTAAGGTGAATAAAATCAATAACACCAACTGCACAACACTTGGACTGCTGAGGGTCTCCTTGGATTTAAATCAGATGTATAGATTAACACATATTTTAGAGCAATCTCTAACAAGGCTCAAGTTAGTCTGCCAATTTGCCTCTGTCCTCTGCACATCAAGACAGGTGATCTTACTTATACTTTCTGCCAGGTTTTCAAATATACTCATATTTATCTTTCAGTAACCAATCTATGGACATTTGCAATTGGCACACTTCATTGAAAAGTGATTAATTCACCTGGTAATTGAAGGAAGCTACATTTGAGCCTTTTTCAAAACAAGCAACAAAAACCACTCTGTTAAAAAGGCCAGTTAGTGTTTTAGTAATACTCAAGAACATGGACAAGCCAGAAATGCTATGTATAAAAATATAAATAATATAAAAATAATCTATAGCAGGTCTTTATCTGCCAGACATAACTCTACCTGCTCTGCTAGGGAGCAAGCAGTAAAACACTCTGCAACCCTAACTTGCAAAAACATTTTTATTTCTTCACCAGTGGCAAGAACAGAAGCTTCTTTATTGAAGTCTCTAAAGCTGTTTAAAACATGTACCAACAAAGCTACGGAAGAGAAGTGCAGGTGAGGAGAGCGTGGCAGCCTTGCTGCAGACCTCTTCTTGCCTCTGCATTAGGACTCAAGGTCAGAAGAGCACACGCTGCCTCAGCACAGTACCTTACCTTCATGGAGGCCGAGCCAGGCATCAGCAAAAGAAGCCTGGTACTGGTTTTCAGAAAGCCCAGGTTTCAGTGTGCTTCAGTCCCTCTAGCACAGCCTCGGGGGCTCTGGGTGCAATATGGATTGCACGGGTGCAATATGGGTGTGACATGCACGGCATTCCCTCTACCTACATCTCTGTTTCCGGGCACTGTGTGGCCCACAAGCACAACTCCTGTCTTTAGGTGCTGGAAGCCACCAGAATCTTCTTCCCACTTCCATCATTCTAAGCTTAAAGGTCTCAAAGAGAGAGGAAACCTGTTGCTGTAATTAGATGTCTGTACATCTCTGCTGCCTTTATAGATTTTTACATGCACTAGGCACACAAATAGAGAATTGATCCGAAGAATAGAAGGTCAGCTTTAGTGTTAATAAAAAGCCCCACCTGCGGAATGCTGAAAGTGCCGAAATCTGGTACTCACAAGTGATGTGCCGACTAAGCAAAGCAAAGAGCCAGGAAAGCAATTAATGCCGAAGGGTGGAATTACAAAACCTGATGTAATACATCTTCAGCACTGAGATCACAGAGGCAGTGGCTGAAAGGGACCTGTGGAGGTCATCCAGTCCAATCTCCCACTTGGAGCACGATCATCACCAATACGAGATCAGGTCACATTTGGTGACGTGATCGTAATCAATCCAAATCTTGAAAATCTCCAAGGATGGAGATGTCACGTCCTCTCAAGACCACCTGCTCCTGTGCCATTCTAGCCACACAGCAAGTCCCAGGCGTACTGCTGATGCAAAAAGCACCACTCTACTACATCACATGCGTTCCAGTACTTTGATTTCTGCTGGGTGAACCAGGTAGAGAGAACACTAGCTAAGTACTGGATACTAAGTATCCACTAATACTACTAAGTACTGGAATAGGCCTAAACATCATTCTCCAAAATCTGGTTCCTCCTTCCTCTTCAGAGCTTTTGTTTTCAGTTCCTCTCTCTTTACTTGCTCTAAGCCTCACTTACTGCAGTAGGAAGGCCATGAAGCCTAATTTATAATGCCTGAGAGTAAAATCCTCTAAAAGCCCAAAATGCAGCATTAGAAAAACCTCGAGGCATACTCGAGCCAGAATTTTATATTAGGCAGCTAATGTGGAAATAAATTATAAATATTTTAATGCTGATAAGCGATCAATGGACAGCCTCTGACAGCAGAGGTGATGGCCAGGCTAGCGAGTTCTGCTGATATATTTTTGAGGGGATAAACCCCCCCACCACAGTTTTAGGGAGTATTTCATGACATAGCCAAACTATAAATACAATTAATGATTGCAGAAATTCTCCACCTCTTGGATAACTTCGGGGCAGTGGGAGGAATAGGGAGTGAGACTAAGAAAAACACATTTAACCCTAGAGTGGCCAGCAAGCATCCTTCATCTCTGACATCTCTGTTCATGTTCAAGCTCATAAAGGAGTCAGTGTGATATTGCTTGCAGTCTTCTCAGAATAGAGCCCAGCTACAAACTGCAGCAAATGTCATGCCAGTATAAGTATTTTGGGCCATGTACATCGCTTTTCTGAGGAGTTTCACGAACATTCCTGTCACAAGTGCAGTTTTTCACTGGGGAAAGAAAACATGAGACTAGATTTCAGAAAGCAGCTGGAAGTAGCAATAACTTTTGGAAAGCAAAAGTTTCCTAAGCAATGTAGTCTATTCTAATTTAACTACTCTCACAGTCTTCCTTTATCACAACAAAGAACAACAGAATTCTGTAAAGCCACAGATTTACACACCCGTAGATTAAAATCAGTTAATTGTAGCACTCAAGTATGTGTGTTTATAAGAAATCCATGCAGAAACAGTCTCTTTCTCTGAAGGAGTTGGCCAACAATGTTTAAATTTGAAAATAAGTGAATAAAGCAACTCAGGAAGAAAGTTTGGAAAGAGCTAAAAGTTGTTACTCTGTTAAGTCTTGGACACACCTTGGTTGTTCAAGGAAGTCCCAATTCATTAAGGTACATTGACATACTTTATTCCCAGCATGAGGAGGGTCAGTAAGATGGGTATAACCATGAGCATACTTAATTAGGCTGCATCAGAATCAGCCTAATTTCTAAAGTTGCATTTAGCAGATTAGGAATAGAAGATTTAGGAGATCCAGATTTGCATGTTATCTGTGAGAAGTACAAGTGAGGTGTCTGCAACTGAATGTTTATTAGAGAGCACTGGCTTGTGCCAGCCTAAACTAGAGCACAGTTCTAACCTGTGACAATGACATATCACACAGAAACATTCATAAAGGGGTCAGCAACAGCAGTGTTACTAACCCAGCAAACATATATCAGGTGTGATGAGGTGCATGGTAAGGTTCAAGCTGAGCTGGGTTACGCAGAACTGATGTTTCCTATTTTGCTGACATACTACCAACAGCACTGATCAACCCAAAGGAAAACAGTGTCATAAAATCGCTTCAGGTAAAAATTCAAAACTGTAACTTTATAGACTCTCTTTGTTTACACAGCCCTGAATAAATTGTCCCACCACCATCCCACCAGTTCATTCTATACCTTATATTTCTGGGCATTTAAACTCACTATGACAAACAGCAAATGATAATTTTGTCAGGACAAAGAAACACTGCATAAGTTGTATTAAAACAGCTACTTATCACTCCAGACATCCTATCCTGTAGACAAAGAATGAGCTTCCCACTCTTGGGGATTCTAGTGTTGCCACTTTAAGCAAAGTCTTGATTATTTGCCTTCCCTGGAGGGACACAGATAAAGAGAAAAAAAAAAAGAAAAAAGAAGGGGGCTGTCCCAATTACACAATGTGCATGGACCACATCCCTATGAGGTAATTCAAGTCTATTTTTAAATATACAGACATATTTATATTTCAGAGCTCACATTTAACATTTTAAAAAGTGTTCTGTGCCTGTGAGGAACAATAAAATAAATCTTGGAGTCTTTGTCCACTAAGAGTACTTGAAAATTTAGTTTTATGAGCTGCAAATCCAATCTGACCATTAGTGCATGAATTGATTGCTAAAGACAGGTATCTTGTAGAGCCACAGACTGTCGGTATTTTCCTTTAGAAAGACCAGTTATAAGAGTTACCTTTTATAGTTACTGTAGAAATCAAATAGAAATCAGAGGATTAATTCAAGATTCAAGAACTGTCTACAAAACAAGGACTTACGTTCACAGGAACAGGATTTCAAAAACCCTTGAATAAAATATTTTAAGACTAATTGTGTAGTTTTAATATTAATTCTTAGATTAAAATTAATAAATTGGTTTAGTGGACATTTATTAAATCCAATTAGCTGAATCCAGCTGCTTTAAAGAATAAACTCCCCAAATTCCTATTTAGAAAGAAGCATTCTTCAGTATACATCAAAGGATTCCTTACTTAAAACATAAGAAGTTCACACCGAATAGCCAGAACATTTTTCTACTTTCTACATAACAAAAAACTCCCGTGAGAGCAGGAAATACTTCAGTGAGGAATGGTTCCAAAGAGAAGGAATTTTTACTTCCATTAACTCCAGACTAACCCAAAATTTGGAGTTCTTTAGTGTCTGTTAGTTTTGTTTTCAGTGATATCCACCGCGCTAAAGCAGAGTTTCAGATACACCTTGTGGAGCTGCTCTCATCTAAAAACCTGGAAATGGATGCTGTGATCAATAGATGCTTTGAGTAAGGATTCCTGGGTCTTTAATACTGGTTGAAAGGAATTGAGACTGGAGACTGACTCATGGCTCATTTGCATACATTTACATGGAATTATTTGGCTGGAGCTCTTCTAGTTGTACCATTAGCACCGAGGTGTTAACTAGTTTTCTAGGCTTGTTTTGTCATAATTCAGATGTAAAGAGTATAGAAAGCCAAAGTAAAATAATTTAAAATGTTCCGGTAATCTGGATTCCTATATTTTTTCAGAGGATGACAAAATTTGAATTAAATGAAAGTGAGATGAGTGTTCTAGAAGAGAAGGATTTGGGATTTTCATGTTTCCACACAGTAAAGTTTATGACTGTTACTGCTGGGAAAAGTCAGAGCTTCAGACATTCTTAAACAAAACCAGTAAAACAAGTTATAAATGGTAAAAGCCTGGAAGGGCTTGGAAATGTGAGAGACTAAGTCTATCATTTATTTACATATTTTCAGCTGTTGAGGAATCTTTGGCTTACTTGGGCCTCAGGAGGGGTGTCTGGAAAAAGGTAAAAATGTGATCAAAAATCAAGTGGGAGTGGACAATCTCCATCTCTGATATACCTTCTTACTGCTCTATACTGAAAATGTTAGTGATACACTTTGAAGGCATTTCAGTCAATTGATATAGACCTGTCTGACCTGCCCAAGATGCTCACCACCGCTGAAGAGGAAGGGAGAAGGCTGGCACAAGAAAGCAATGATTCCAGCAGATGGTCTATTAAATTTTACTGGATCAAGAATGTTTCACCAGCTGACAAAGACTGGATCTTTACAAACTAGGATTTGAAGGGGTTAGTTTGTCCCAGGAAACTGTTAATTAAGTGTCTGTTCTCCCACACCCAGCAAAAAGCCAATGTAAACAGTATTACATGCTCTAGCTAACGTTAAAAAAAATCCATTGCGCATTCATGCCTGACCAGGATCAAAATCACACTGCCAAGTCATTCAGTAGTGTGTGAGTGTTTCTGTGATTGCAAGCCCCAGCCCAAAAACCCGGTGAGTGCCTTGCTGCAAAATACTCTGCAGTTTCAGCAGGACCCTACAGAGCACTACAAATCACTCTCTTTCAGAGCCAAGGTGCCTCGTTGCCCATGAAATTAGCAAATGCCAAGAAGTTACACAGAAAGTGGTGTGCTTTTCTGTTTGTATGCAACCTTCCCCTTTCTCCTGATAGCTTCTTTTTAACATTCATAGCATTTTAACAAAAACTGATTTCTGTCAGCTTTCCTCATTTTACAAGCACAAAAAAAGGCCCTACTGTTATGACCAGCTTTCACAAAACACTACCACAAGTCCATGCAAGCCTCCTCCTCAGCACCACTGTGGTGCATCTCTATCCTTTCTTCCATGAAAATTTCTTTTCAGTATTTCTAATCTTTTCAGTACTTCCAGCTCTGCAGCTAAGCAAATCCAATCCTTCTTCTCCACTGCTGCAACTAAATGAGTGCCCCCTCCTTTTTATCTCAGGATTTATTCCACACCTGAGGTTTCTCCATTGTTTTTTCTCCCATTCTTTTCCACTCTTCCTTTGTCAGGCATAATCCTTTGTAGGCTTGGGCAATTTCCACTTCCCTTCCTCAGCCACCTGCAGAGAACCTGGGTCAAATTGGTTTCCTTCCCTCGGACAAGTCCCCAGCATACTTATTGTCCAGCTAACATACTGTCATTAGCTAATTACTCCTCATTTCGTCCTGGGCCGAGAGGAATGGGCTGCAGGACTGCCTGCTGAGCTGCACGAACCTTCACACGCAGCCACCCCAAGAAGTGACACCTGTATTTAAAGGCTGCATCACAGCCGGGATTCACACACCTCGTGTGACACATTGCTGCCATTAACACACCAAAGAGCCGGAATCCCTGGGGCACCTCAGCGCCTCTGAAAAACTAGGTTGCCAAGGGTTTGTTTGTGATCTCTAGCTCCCAGAGAAATCAGGGAGTGCCTCCTCTTTGGGCTAGAGCAAATACTTGTATTACACACAACATTTTTAAACAGAAGCTTGTCTTCCCATAGACAAATAGACTTGCTTTCAGCTAATTCAGGCTCCTTCCTGGCCAAATGCAAGCATCTGAGGAATTCTGCTCTTTACTTGCTGAGAATTTCTTACCCACATGCTTTTAAACTTGTTGTTAAGAATTTAGACCTGTAACACACTTCTAAAGTAATAGTTTCTATTTGCAAGTACTAGAGCATTTGGGAGCAAGAAAGTGTTGAGTACAATTTAATTGCTACTTAGCACAATATCCTAACTAATCTGAAAGTTTTAGTTTTCTCACTTATTGATGGAAAACAGACTCTTTCCCCTGGCAAGTTAATGCTCATTATCATCTTAGGGTTTATGCTAAGTCTTTATTAATAAAATAGCTTTCACATGAACAGGAAAAATAATTTTCATAGACAGCTTTAATCATGTTACACTTATATTAGTAGTCTGAATTGAAAAAAATTAGAATAGATGAAAACTGTGTCACAAAAATTATGTTGCTGACATTCCCTAAGAGGACCTTGGAGCTTGACCTATTAGACCAAGTTTCCATTAATACTTTGAGCACTTTATTAACCTAGTGCTGCAAGTGCTTTATTTAGATGCTAGGACCCTACAGAAGGCTTGCATAGCAATTTCTGAAACCCTGAAATTTCAAGTTACCCAAAAAATATTCAGAGTTAAAGCTATCTGGGAGAAAGCTACTGCTGATCTGCTTTAGTGGAAGGTGCATCTCTTAAAAGCAACACGCAGAAATACTGGTGGCTTGCATAGGAGAGATAAAGGAGCAAGAAAACTTTTAAGCAATGTACAACAGTAAATTTTCCTCATGAAGTCAAATTAACAACTTTTTTAAAAATCACACATACTAATTAAATTAATAGTACCACAACTGCTGCCACAAATTTGCAGATCAGGTGGGATACCAGCAGAAGTAATAATGTGACTTTATTTTATTTGAATGTAGGGAAGAAATGAAATATAAGATAAAGCTCACACCTCTACTCCGAAATAGAGGGAGGGTCATTAAAAATGTACATGTCTCCATTCAGAGCCGACAAGAGCATACAGAAAATGCATGGTCTTACTGAAAAGATAAACAGCTGGATTTACTTGCTTCCATTAACCAATGACCCACTTGTCAAACATAAGCTGTAGATTTAAAAGAGTGATTATGTGAAGCCTCTTACATTACACAAAAACGATCCTAGCTATGAAATCAGATCAAGCCTGAAAATTCTTGAGCACAGTCAATATTGTTCTTTTATACAGACACAAGACAAGAATTAGTTATTTGTTTAAAAACCTACGACTTGATATAAGAGTAGTTTCTTGTAGTGCTGATCAGAAGGCATTTATCCCCCACATCCCACTCAGGTCATTAGGGGTGTGCCAAATCCAGACCTTCTGTAAGAGGATGAAGTTCTAATGGAAGCCACTGCATAAACCTGAAGAGAGGGGCACTGCCAGCTTCCTTCTATGAGGAATGGGTACTGGGAGACTTAAAACTGGTGCTCCCACAATAAATGGTACCCAGGCCACAGTAAATGGTACCCAGGACATGTACCTGGCCTAATGACTCAGAGAGGATTTTTAACATGAGTGGCAGCTGTGCACACTTTGGTGGCAGATCTCCAACTGAGGCTTTTAAGGCTCAAGCCAGCTGCCATTGACTTTGCCCCTGTGCCCCTTTGCACCTCCCACCAAATGCCTGTTCCTGTGCCTGCTCCATGCTCAGGTAGGAGCAGACATGCAAGATGCTGCAGATGATTGCAACATTTGGATTTGAGTGCAACAAATTACTAGGTCCCAAGACCTGAGAACCTCTAATTTTGCCACCTTGTATTGTAACACAACAGCACTCTCCACAGCAGTGGCCTTCTCATACTTGACCTAGCGCTAAACAACTCTCTAAGAAGGTTGAAGAAGCCATTATTATAAGGAACAACTGTAAGAACAACTTATGTGCTGCTTCCACCTGACCTCATTAGTGTGCTGTGCATTGCCAGTGACTCCCACTTTACTCTGACTCAGTACATAGGGTGGTTTTCTGCAAGCTGCAGCTCATGGAGCAACTGAAGTGTATAAGAATCCATGCAGTCAGCTAATGAAAACCAAAGTTTCCAGCTCCAGTGATTGCAGGGAAATATTAAAAAATGCTGATACTTGGAGCCTGTCCACCTCTGGATTTTCCTCTGCTGCTGGAGGCCCTGAGCACCACAGCTCAGTACCCCAATGCCTGCTGTGCAGATGCAGGGTTCAGCAGCAGCATGGGAAGAGAGGCCAGGAAAGCTCCCTGGTGCCTACCGCACCACAGCACACGGGCACATACAAGATTATATTTATAAAATCTAGAAACCGCTTTGAAAAATCACATAGTTATTTTTATAGCATCTACATGCACTATAAATACTTGATATATCTGACAAGGACTAATATTTTTCAAGGTCCTACATTTTATGGTTTCTTTTTCTGCTGGAGCAAAACTCAAATCATTACTTGAATCATCCTTTAATGAATATTCTCCAGCTTCTAAATGAAGCAGCATTGATAGGCAAGATGCAGAAGGCAATAAAAGATTACTGGAAACAAGGATATCTTTTTTTATATATAGATTATTTTATATTATCATGGCTTCAGCAGTCCTGGCATTAAGTGGCACCATTTTGTAACCTCTGAACAGCCACATTGTGTATAAAATAATAATAATAATAAAAGGCTTCTAACACTTTGAGTACAAAAGGTACTAGTGGCAAGAAAACAGTGCCTTTTCCTCGTTACAGTAGAAAATGAGGTTTCTATTTAATAAAAACCCCAACCACAAGGCTATGTGTTTTTGTAACTGTAAATGTATGTCAGCGCTGTTGACAGCTTCTGTGTTGGAAAGGATCTCATTAACTCTGAACAAAACCACACGTTATCTTTTTCAAAAAGCAAAGTTACATTCCTGATGAATCATCAGCTGCTTTGCTGAGCTCCTGTGGGATAATTTTTGGTATCGGGTACTGGAAAAATAAATATCACCCCAAAGTTCAGAATATCTTCAGACAGCACCATAAAAGGTTATCCAAGCTACCCAATTCCTAAGTTAAGAAGGGAATTGGGCTGGTGAGTGCACAGCCATAAACAAACATTCCATTTGGTTAACTTTGCTCCCTCAGGTTCAGGCTTTAGGGCTCTGGCTTTCTCATGTTGGATCTATAAAGCATCTGTGCTCTGTGCAGGACCGACTTCTCAACAGGTGTCCTCCACCACATTCTGGGGGACTTTATGGTGTTTCCACAGAATGAACATGCTTTAAAAGCACTCCCTTCAGCCCAGAAGCTCAACTATTTCATACTTCTTCAGTCTTTTGACTGCCCTTAGGAAAGTCAGGTCTTCTTCAGTGGACATTGTCAAAACCAGCTGGGGGAAACAAGTAGCAAGGAACTGAGTGGGAAACAAAATGCCCTCATCTAGAAATAGTGTTTATTCTGCACCCATTCTCATGCTGGGAGGTAAAGAGAAAGGAGTCAGAGGAAGCAATTATTTAGTCTGCCTGGTTTGGGTAAGTACATGCACCTTTATCATGAACAACCAGAGAATATTTATGTCTCCAGGGAAGAAAAAAGCTCAGACAGGCCTTTGTTCACATCTCCCCTGAACACTTCATGAATCAGTAGTTCATCCTACAAACATACTTTATACACACATGTAGATATATATATATATATATATGCACACACTTTTAATGTATTTTCTTTCTCTTCCCCCCTCTCACAATAACTGAAATCTAACAAGTAATTCCTGAGCTAATGTTCCAGTAGAAACTAGCCTTGCTTTCTAATGTTAGGATGTATTGTGATTGTTTTGGTGATAGTGCATCAGTCAAGGAATTGCTACTGCCAAAATGCCCGTTATCTGCATGTCACATGAGAACACCTAATACAAGAACTGCAAAATTTCTTAAATATACCAGTATCCATTCCTCATGTTGTTGTCCATATAACTTAACTCCACAAAAAAATACACACATTTGTCAGGCTCAAAGCCACTGAGACCTGACCAGAAGGTTTCCTGAGCAAAGACTAGTATATAATAGCATGTTACATGGATTTGGAATTGTAATAGCTCAGCGAATTCTGCAGAAATATAATGAATCTCTGGTATTAGAAGGCTGATAACTAGATCTTCATTTGGATATATAATAGGCCATAAGGACTAAAGGATTTGAAAAGGAAAGGCTAAACAGTGAGCAGTAATCCATTGGGAATACACTGGAAAACGGTCTGTTGCTTTGCAGAAAGGGTTACACATTGCAGGAAATCTGCACACGTCAGATAACTTTCTGTTAGACAGGTAGGATGCAGCCTGCTTTTATAAATGTCCACTTGGTGGTTGTGCACTATCTCCATGCTCACAGTTTTCCTTAGATTTCCTGTTGTTTCCAAGTGCTTATAACCACAGTGACAAAGCTTGACTTTAGGGAGCAGCCTCTACTCCATGCCAGAGCAGACAGCAACAGATGAAAGCCTCTGTTGCTCAGCACAGGGCATTGTCCTGCTGCACTTCCGTCTGCAACACCTTCCCGGGAAAGGCTGCATCCATGAGGGAGAACATTACATTCTCATAGCTCCTGCTCTGAGATGCCTCCTGTAGTCTAGATTTATTGTTTCATCCTTGAGGCATACGAGCCTCTTTTCACTAAATTATAGGCTGATTGTCCTGAGAATCCCCAAGTACACTTGAGCCCCACATGTCTGCTAATTGCTGTTGAAGTTCGTCTTGCAATCTGATGAATCTGGACTATGTGGCTCCTTGTTTAACTGTCTCTCTCCTACCCACGTATGTCTGCACTGGTGAACAATTGCTGGTGACAATTCTTGTATTTACCATAGAACTTATAGTTCTCACACCTATCAGGTATATAGAGAAATCTTTCTGCAAACATATTTAAGTTTTCTTTNCACAGTAAAGCAAATCTTTTCACTTTTAGCTGTGAAGCACAAAGTATCACTGCAAACTGAGCTGCCTCCTACATCCAAAGTTAGTGTTTATTTACACACTGTAACAGCTTTGCAAGCATTAGCAGAAATGCAGCAGTATGTTTTGAAAATGGAAGTTCTTCATTACACAGCCTGAGCATCATTTCAGCGCCATGCAAATGTTCATTACTAGCTATGCATAAAGAAGCCCCAAGCTATTGCAAACCACTAATGCTGCAGCACATTCCTTCCAATGGAAAAGGCAGGAATGGTATCCAGTAGAGTATGGTGAGCACTGCCAATGGTGAACCCGTTCAAACAAGAGGTTTAGTACCAGGCATCCTATGCTCGATTTTGGCAACACTGGCATCTTCTCTTTAACCGCACCAATGCAGCAGAAATGGTACAAGGGCAGCAAGTGATGGCAACTGCAGGAAGCACGGATCTGTTCAGGGCACATCCCTTCCGAAGGCTTTCTAAACATTGCCACCTTGTGGGCCTCCTGTCTGATATCACTGCTCTGATATCACTTTCCCAGGTGACGTCCTGAGCAGATTTCACAGATGCCAAGCTTGACGCTGGATGGTTGAATTTAAACTCCCATAGCTGGGGATTTAAAAAGGGACAGCACCTTACAAATTCTATGTGGCATTAATTGCTAACTCCATACTTGTGCTTCATGTAATTTGCTCTTTTTCTGTTTAACGTTATGATGGCAGCACTAATAAAGTGCAAAAAGCTAACAGTTCACAAAACAAAAGCAGGGAAGGATTCAATTTCTCAAATCTCCCAAGAAGAAGAGAGAAGTCAGATTCATTGACCACCTCTAGTTTTTTTTTTATTTTTAATTCCTTTCTGCCACCATTTCCTTATTACTCCAGTAAATTACTTATTTTAAATAAAAAAAGTAAATTACTCCCAAATTACTTATTATATTTATTATAAAAGTATTAATTAATTAATTAAGATGTCTGTGGCCTCTCGTTTAGCTTTCATCAGTTTTGTTTCATGACTATTACATAGTCAAAGTTGATGGAAAGCAATATCACTTGTTATTGATACCAAACTTATCTAGCTCCTGCCTTACAGACATCAAACACAAGTTCTTGGCTAAAAAAACACAAATGCACAAACATACTTACTTTGAGCATCCAAACACTTTCCCTGGTTGCCGGCTTGAATTGTTCCTTGCAGCAATTTGGCACTGAAAAGAAAAGATGAAACCTTTAGTTTAGCTACCAAATAGGAGGGGAAAAAAAAAAAAATATTCACTGGATGGTCTTTGTCTGCATTGGTTGAGCAGTGATGCAATAGTTGTATGCTGAAAATTGAAATGAGTAGAAATCCTTCATTACAATGCCCTAATTCAGCTGTGTTCACAATAGCTCAGTGTCTAACACATCTGCACAACAATCAGATGCCCCCTGATATAGTAGCAGGTCTATGAGCTCCCTCATGCAGTGCTGCATTTAGAGTTTATTCATGATTTCCAGGCACACTGGTCTTTCTTCATCCAACCAGGCTTCTTCCGAGCACAGGCAATCAGTTATGACTGTTGTGTCATGCAACTGGAGCCTTGCTGCACTTGCCTGAACAGCTTTTCAGAGGGAAAAAAAACCCCTGCCATTGAGAAGCAAAGTAACTGTAATCCAGGAAAGCCTGTGTTTTTGCCAATACAGCACAAAAACGCTGGCAGTCCTTTGAAGTGTCTCACTTAACAATGAAATCATGGTGCTGCCCCCTTGTAGCAGCCACATTAAGGCCTATTCCCTTCTATGTTTCTGGAGGGAATTGCCTATGAATGCTAAATTTGTCCTCACATCCATTCTCTCAAGTGGTACATTACAGACTACAGAAACATAAGATGGAGCCACCATATATGGGTTTCAGTTTGTGCCCTGAATTACATACTATGGTTACGTGGCTAAGTTTCTTAATTCGACTCCTCAGTCAGCAGGAAATATCAGTCCTAGCAGGTAAATAATGGTTTACAGTCAGACCAGGGCTCTGGTTATTGCTTGTTTTGCATTCCTAGTCAACTAGTTGAGACAGCCCAGCAGGGAGGAGTATTCCAAAGACATCTATCTCTGCATAACAGCACGAAACCACACCAAATAGGATCCCAGAGGTACTCAGACTGCATCAGGGGCCAACGGATGTAAGAAGCCCCCAAAGGTGAATTTATATTTATCAAACCCCCTGTTTTAAGAGGAGGAAAGCATTAAGCAATTCTCACTATACTTCACTATCATCTGGAAAAGGTAATCAGACCTTTAAAGATGGCTTGTCTAAAGGACTGGATCCCAGCTCCAGAAGCTGTGACTCATCCTGGCAGAGAACTTAGGAGGGCTGCTAGCAAACTGGAAGGCTGAAGCTACCTTAAAGCCAAACCAGAACGGGAATTAGCTATTAAACATGTTATTGTTTCATTTCTTTGAATCTCTCCAAGCCTCTTAAGCTTTGCTTTTCAATGTACTCTTTTTCCTCCATTTGTTTAATGTGGAAAGTGATTCCAGCACAGCTGAAAAACCTCAAGCATCCTATTGGCAAAAGAACAGCAAATCCATCATGGTATATTGGCTTTTGCCCAAGTAGTGCCCCTCTGAAGTTAAGCTGGGATCTGACAGCACTACTCCAACAAGAGTGTCCCATCCTTACCAGCTGAGATAATGGTTAGAAGACATCTCTCACCAGGAGATTGACCAGAAATTCTAACAGGCAGCAGCAGTGGAGAGACATAGTGATCCCATTAGAAATACGACACTTAATACACTCATGGAATGTTTTCCATGCTATACTTTCTGAAGAGTGTGATATTTACAGCATATTGAAGACAGAGATACTTAATTGTATTCAGTATGTAGACCTCAGTTTGAGAGGGATTTGAGTAACACCACCACACTGAACTTCATTCGTATTATCTTGCTACATGTATCTCTTCGTGCCCAGAGATTTGTAGCAACACCCTAATAGCTCAGCTATTTTTAGATGGCTTAAAAAACAGCAGGAGGACTTCTGTGAGGATGTTAGAAACATAAATGTTTTAATAAAGAGCAAAATAACAAACCTCTTTACAGAGAAAAAGCGAGCCAGGGTAGGAGTTCCGTGCCCTGCTAGAAACACCTCACAAAAGTGATTTACTTCTTTTGTGCTCTCCTTTTCTAGGGGATTGCTTAGGCGGGATCTTTTGGCTTTTGTCCAATTAGCTGTCCTCAAATTTGATGTGATGTCTCTTTGGTCCTATAAGATGTCTTTTAAACCCATTAAGGAGAGAAACTTCTGAGCCTCTTTCCTTTTCAGGGAGACAAAGGGCTTCTTGTTTACTTCTTAGCTGAACTCACACTTCTACATTATCTCAAATAAAAAAATCCTCATAGCACAAGTTCCTAAAACCTGGAAGCTGATTCTGCTGATGCTTGCCCAGGTCAAGCCAAAGAGGTACATCTCAGCAATAGCTCCTGCCTTTTTGCCTGCAAACAGGTACTTACCTGAGCTGCAGGGAGCAGTGCAATCGCTATGGCCCGATGAGATAATTGGCATTTGCTGCTGTGTGCAGCAGCACTGCCAGGTCTCCACCTGCTCCGTGAGCCATGCCAGCACCTCAACCCGTCCTTCTGGCTCGAGATGCCGCAGCAGCACCCAGGCAAGGGAGTGGTAGGAAACACTGGATCATTAGGGTGGAATTTAGTTTAGGTGGACAAAGGAATGCAGTAGAGGTCCTAGTCAGTGGGTGTGAAGAAGGTAAGGATAGAGAGCTGGAGTCTCCTTTGAAAAAGGTGGAGGAAAAAAGATGTGCAATGAAGACAAAGAGAAAAGGATGCCACGTCCTTTTAAGGCCAGGCCATGCACAGCTCAATTCCTCAAAACTCCACAACACACACAGGCTGAACTGATTTTAAAGTAGGTTCCCATCTCCTAAAAAGTCATCTATCAATACACCAAAAGAAATTCCTTCTTCCACATTGGAAAACATAGGCAAAAGGGGTAAAATACAAGAGGACGAAGATGTAGAGGATCAGGAAAATGAAAAAGACCTTAAGATACAGAAAAAAAAAAATTAAGAGCAATTTAAAGAGTAGTTTCAGAAAATCCTATGCAGTAAAAGAGATAAATACGATCATGCTTTTTTTTTTTTTCAGGGCAGAAATTTATGATTTGCTCTATGTTGTTGTAATGCAAATATTTGCAGGTATGTGTAAAGTTACCCATAGCTGCAAGTTCCCTATATTAGACTATCCATTTCCCTGATGAGTGAATTACATCGAGGGGAAACAGACCAATGTTTATCATAAAATGCTTTTGAGTTTAGCTGTTATTAATAGAATTGAGTAGCTTTTATTAGTAGCCAATGACTTCACATAGTGCATGCAGTTCTCCCTGTCCCACCACCCCTTGTTTCATCCCGCTACAGTCACAGCCAGGAAGAGAAATCCAGGTGGGAAAGTTTGACTAGTGGGCCACTGGCTTCCAGAGAGTTCCTCAAGGGTCCCTTCCCTTCCTTCACCAACTGTGTATGCAGCTCTGTAGCCTACATTTGCCACTTTTTCAGATGCTGCTGGGTTACATGTCCTTTTTGAGACTAATGAGTGCTAGTGGAGGCCTCAGGCAGGTTTGGCAAACTTTTACAGTTCAGACTTTATGGGATCTTGGGGTGTCCAGTGGATTGAGCAGGACTGCAGCCCTCCAGGGCTTACCTGGCCTCAGGAGGATTTCACTTGCTCCCTCTCAGCATATATTTTTTCTCCCTGTGCACACTAGCTATTCCTGCACCCACAGTGTGGAACCTACTGACACAAACTGATGCAGAAGGGGCTTCTACAACAATATCCCTTGAAATGCTGTAAAGCATTGAATTTAATTAAAAAGAAAAAACCCAATCAAAACAAAAAAAACCACCCCAAACAAAACAAGAATTGGGCAAGAGGGATATGAGAATGCAAGTAGAAAGCAAAGCAATTAAATGGAAGAAGAAAGTACATCAGAGAATCTGTAATAAACAAGGAGCAACAGCATCCAGAAGCACATACTACAATCGTAATATGAAAAGTAGTAGCCATACTTGTTAGTTTGAAGGACCAAGGAGGAAAAATTAGGACTGAATGTAATTAAAGTGATTTAAATCAAACGCCTTCTAGTTCAAAACTTAGTCTCCAGAAATTGTGTTTCCCCTGTGGGCACTGAGCCCTGTCTTCTGCTACTGTCTCTCTGTGTACTGGATGGTTTCTTCCATACTGCACAGATCTGTTTTCTTCCCCCTGCCAAAGACTGGAAACGCAATGTTGCATGAAAACAGTTTATAATATGGGCTGACAGTCACTGATTATTGCCTCAAATATCCTCAGCAGTTACAGAAAAAAACTTCAAAACCAACTTATTTTTAGTAACTGAAAGAATTCAAGCAACCCCATGTGGCTGCTATCCAGGCATTTACTGAGTGGAGAATAGCTTGACAAATTACAGAAATGGACAAACTCAGAGTGTAAATCAGAAAACCATGTATATCACTATTTACATATGCTTTCCTGTTGAAAAGATGAACAGAAACATTAATTTTACGGCTTCCAGTGTCAAAGGAAAGAACGACTGTTTTTATGAGCTGTGCATGAATCACAAAAACCAAAACAAAACCCCCCATCTACTTCACAGTCTGGCAGATTTCTCAACTTGCTGGTAACTAACAGCCCAGCCCTATGCTGTCTCACTGTTCCTGAGTAATTCCTCTGCATCTACTCAGGGCTCGGCTCTGTGGCACTGTGGGGAAGGCACAAAGGCAAAGACCCAAAGCAAAGAAGTCAAGAAACAGAGCTGAGTTTAATACTATCTCCAGCTTCAAAACGACAAGAAACCTAGTCAGACCCAGAGTGCTTCACAAGGAAGGCAGTCCCAGAAGATGTGAGATGCTGATACCGAGCACTTCCCACCTCTTTTGCTCTTCCCATTCCAAACACGGATTTGTCCCAGCGGTTCTGCTTCTCTCCAGTGCTCTGATTTCAAGTCATCTACTGGCACAAAAAAGGTCCTAGAGATTTCTTGTAAGACTCTGTTCCCTCCCTCTCATTTACAAAGCAAACAAACTTTTTTTGGTCATTTACATATAAAGTAAATCCCAGCATGTCCTACTTTGTAGGAAAGAACATGCATCCTTTCTCAGGAAGACTTCTACTCTGCTTGGGAAGCCTTTAGATTTTTCTCCCTGTAGAGTAGTAAACTGATTTGTGTCATTTTTGCTGTCCTCTCCTGTCCCTCCTCAACTTCTTGTAAAGGGGAATTTCCATGATCCAAGTGACTTGCAGACACTGCTGGGTTCAAAGCTCCAACCAGCTGCTGTGACACATTTTTGCAGCAGCCTACCTATCCTCCTCCTCTTAATAAATACCTTCACTGCCTTCCTGCCCGGTAACTCTGAGACGCAGTAATTATCTTCCAACTTGGAAAGGGTGTAACAGAGCTCAGTTTGTGTGATTTTACTTAGCTAGTGTGATAGATTTGGCAAACCTTTTCTTTTGCATGACAAGCAATACCAAACCAGTATATCCAGCAGTAGGTGGCAGACCTAATAGGATGACCAGATGAGACTGTGTTTTTATCATTCTTTGTATTTAGCAGCAGGCTGCCACACTGCACTTATCAAAAAAAAAATGTCTCTTTGCTCCATTTGAAGAAAACAATCTTCCTTCAATTATTTGAGGCATCCTTTTCTTTAAAATTTAGTTCAGAGTCATTGATGTCTACATTTCAATTTCTATCACACAACTAAAAGTCTGACCCACTTGGCAGTGTCAGTGCCAGTGTCTGTTGACTTCTACATCCAACACAATCACCAGTTTTGTTTGGTGCATGTCTGCAGTTTGCACGTTGGACTGAAGTTTGCTATTGATGCACTTCTGTATGCACCCATGCATTATGCTTTAGGGTTTTTTTTTCTGGTAGGCATTATATCATCTTACAGAAAGCACCTTGTTTAAAAATAACTAGAGTTGATCAGGTTTCTGCTTAGTTTCATGCACTAGAATAATTTAACACATTTCTTTTTAATATTTCCCTATAAACAAAGTTATGCTGTGATGATGCATGTTTTATAGTGAGGCAAGAAAAGCCAGCACTGACTAAAGTTTCCCATTATGAAGAATTTGGCAATAATATTGCCTTAAGGCATTCCAGCCCTAACTATTTGCTCCTTATTTATGTCTCTGGGCTGCCCTGCAGTTTTGCTAGAACTCTGAATCCCATCCACTCTGAAGCAGAAGCAAAAAGGGATCTAATTTCAAAGTCACCCTTTTTATTTTAATTTTTCAGATTTAGGAAAGTAAATCTGGGACAGTTCCCGGGTTTTACAGTACATAGCAAAGCCCCATCAACACTGGGATGTCACCACTTGGGAGGACAGGATCTGTCTCACTGGCTGGTATTGCTGGCCAGAAACAGGCATAGGGAATAACTCCACTGAGTGGGAGGGAATATCAAGGTTTGAAAGCAGACACAGACTCCTCAGATATGGTCTAAAGACTAGGGGATGCACAGAGCTAAGGCAGAACACACATCAGCCTTCCCCTGTTCCACATGGAGGGAGTAAGAGACACATGGAAGACAGCTAGCAGCAGCTGCTCTGGTCCAGGTCAACTCACCACCAGCCTCCAGATTTATCATTTCCTGTACTCAATTTTCAGCTTCATTCTGTAGCTGGATCTTATAGACTAATCATCAACTTAGAATTAAAAAGAAGGTTCAAGGGGAAAGCATTAAAATAGACATTCAAAATTAAAAAAAAAAAACAAAAAAACAAAAAAAAGTGCCCGTCTTTGTATTCTGACCTGAGCCATTTTCTGAAGTTCTTTTAAAACAGCAAATCCCAAAGTTAACATAAGGAGTCCTGATGGCATAATAATAAGCTAAATTATCCAAGCTGACAATCTTTGAAAATGAGCCTGCTGAACAAGCACAGTAGGAAGTGCCCAAAGATAACTTCCATAGGAGTTTTACGCAGTGTCTGGGGGACTCTCAAAATTACTTCAGGGATATAAAATGTACCAACTTCAGCACCAGGAAAACATTTAGAAGAGCAAGTTGGTTTAAAAGACAGATGCTTTAACTCAAAAAGTAACTTATGTCTGAGAAAAATGCAGGTAGATCAGTTCAGGTGCTTGAGATTAAATGGGCTGAATCCCCCACTATTGTGGGATTAGTTTTTCAGCTCTCTTTATAGTGAGTGAAGAAAATTTAGCACATCAGAGAACATTCAGCAAAAATCCTTTAAGTGGCTAGACAGAGGGGGATAAATGCTCCTACCAACCCTCTGTTTTAACCTAGTGCTTTACTGGGGGTCTTTGCTAAGCTACAGAATTCAATAACTTCCTTTAAAAAGTTCTCCAAAACAGTGCAAGATTCACTACCTGTGCATATATCAGACCAGGAGACCAGGAAAGAAGTGAGGACAACGGGCCTGGAAAGCAAGTATCAAATTCTTTCTTCTATCAAGGAATGACCTTGATGGGTGCCAGCTAGCTGGAGACAAAGTTCAGAGGAAAAAAAAAAAAAAAAAGACCTGAGGGGTCTCGGTGGACAACAAATTGAAAAATGCTCAGCAGAATGTCCTTGCAGAAAAGGAGGGCAACTCTACACTGGGCTGGGCTTGCAGATCCAGGACAGTAATTGCTGTACTCGGGGATTGCAAAAGTGCAGTACCTGTGTACTGGGGAGCCACAAACCAGTGACAGACACTCTGGAGCCCAGTCTACCATACCAAGATAGTTAAGGAGATGGAGTATATGATACAGGAGAGGCTGGGAGAGTTGGGTTGGTTCAGCCTGAACACAAGAAGGTTTATGGTGTGTGGGGGATGCATGACTGCAGCCCTCAGCTACTAAAGGGGAGGGTGTAGGGAAGATGGAGCCAGGATCTTCTCAAAGGCACACAGACACAGCAAGAGGCAACAGGCAAGTTTCAACAGGGAAAATCTGGATTACATGTTAGGAAAAGTGTTTTCATCATGAGAGTGGTTGGACCTCATTGGGTCCAGTGAGGCTGGAAAATCTGAATGTTTGAGATATTCAGAACTCAACAAGTTCCTGAGCAGCTTGATCTGTTCAGGATAGATTTGAACAGGAGTGGACAAGATTATCTCTTTCAACCAGTATCATCCAGTGATTCCATGTAGAAGTATCACTGCAGGCTGCTTGTTGCCTGCTTGCCTTACTCAGGAAAGAGAGGCCAGGAAAGAGTGAGGGTATGAACTGCCATCTCAGCCCTTTTAACAGTTCTGGCATCTTTCTCTACCTTAAATTGCTGAACAGAAAAAGGGGACCAACTCAAAGATGTAAAGACAGATTCCAGTGTCCGTGGCAATAATTAAAGCAGCTCAAGTCTTGTAACTTGATTTTTATTTCAGTCCTTAGAAATCTAAAGATACATTATATAAATATATTTATAATAAATAATATTTAACACATAAATCTAAATCTGAAAGTTTTTCTCTTTACAGCACTGGTGAAGCAGGTAAGAGTTCTTGGACTCCTGTCTTGTGTGAGCAGAATGGATTACCTGCAGCCAATTATGTATGTACAAACCTATGAAGGCTTTAAGGCTATAATTTGTAGAAATGTCCTGTCCTGAACCTCTGATTAGATAAGGTGCTCATGTGACAGCTGATGGGACATTGAAGGGTGTGTACCATCACCTCATTTGTCCTGCACAGATCATCACAGGTGCTCCCATAACCCAAAACCCAAAGAAGTCTCTCCTTTTCATCTAATCAATCCCAGCCATCCAGTTTTCCTTGGAGGAATGCAAGAGTCACTTTTCCATAGACCCACAGTGTGACAATCCTCCCTATGTTCCAATCTCTGCTGAAAGGAGCATGTTAATCTTTTACACTATTTAATCAGTGGAGAAAGGTAGGCAGGATGTCCCAGTGATCATGAAACACTGGAGGAACATGCTTTAAGCCTTCTCCAACCCACTAAGGGGCAGATCCCCTTTAGTATCTAATGTTTTGAGTCAGTCCTTCAGCCCTCCTCATCTACAAGGTGGAGGAACAGCCCACCAACACTTCACACTCTTCCACACATATTTTGACTGAAAGCAGGAGGCAATTGTTGTGCTTGGCACAGGTATCAAAATCTGGGGATTTGATAGGATTGGATCTCTTGGGGGAGTAGGCAGAGAAATACAACTTGGTATTTCTTCATGTTTCAGAGCAGTGAGCGCTGATTTCCTTACCCTACCCAGGTGCAGCACCTCTTATCACTAAGAGAAGAAGAACTTCACTGACAAATATAACAGCTACCTATATTCTCAGTAAGGATCAGAAACCTGCACTTGCAAAAGGTCTGTCAGAAAGTGGGGGCCTCCTGCTTGCAAAATGGGAAAGCTAAAATGCACCGAATCTTGAGGACACTTGCATTGTGGTAATGACTCCACACAAATAATTACAGCTGAAACTGGAAACCTGTATATTTGACAAAGAGAACACAGAACCAACTTTTTTGGGATCTAGAGTGCATATAGAGCTGGAAATTTCCCCATTAAGGGAAACTCAAAAAAAGCCACGGAGGGGCTCTTCAGGGCAGGACTGTATATGAAAACTGCATAAATACCTTTTACTCCTTCAGTTACAATGGCATTGCTACCTGATCACAGCTTGTGAATTTCAAGTTGAAGGAAAAATATTCCAGTCTGTGAGATAAGGGTGACAGCTTGTTACCTTATTTAAGTACTCCATGATAGGACACAATAAAGCAAGTCATATGGGAGGGGGTTCAAAAGATGGGTTGCTAAGCCTCAACCCCTCAAGTTAATGTTGCTTTGTTCTGAAAGGATAGCCTGCATTTGAATTCTACCATATCAGAAATTTTTGAGCTGCATTATTGAGCTGCAATATTTCCACCAAGAAGCTGCAGTACAAAGCTCACATGAATTATTGTTTCTTCATGTTGTTCTGCAGACAAGAGCCACAGAACACTGTGGACCAGCCCACTAACATGAACACATGCATCATTTACTCATTAGAAAAAAAAAACCAATTAGGAAGTTTTCAAGTTATTTTACAATATCAGGTTGAATTTAAACTTCCACAACATTCTGCTCTGCAAAGCTTTTCCTTCAGCACACTGTATGTAAGCACTGATTTAGAAGAGTACTAAACTAATTTAAATAGTATACACAATTTAAGTGTAGATACTTCTCTCACTGCCTTTCCCAGACACTTATGTTTTTAGTTTGCTGGCCAAACCAATCAAGAAAAGTCATCACTTAACTGAAGAATCAGCTACTTTGGATTGATTTGTCATTTACATGCACACTATTTCCCTCATAGATTTATACAAGAACCAATTTTTCACATTTAGAAGACAAAGCCTTTTAGCTTAGATTAGCAAAACTGGCAGTTTTGGTTTTTGGGAGGGTTCGGTTTTGTTTGTTTCCTTCTTTCATAAACCTGTCAGTACAGCAGATTCTGTGCAGAATAACAAGTCTTACTGTTTCTTCTCAGGCACATGCAATCTGCCCTTGAGAACCCAGCCTGTGTTAATGTTGTAGATAAGCTCTCTTCAAACTGTGGCACTTGCTGTAGCAGCAGCCTCCCAGTAGCTGTTTTTCTTTGGAATGACCAGAGTGTCCTTCAGCTGAGCCTGAAAGAACAATTGGCACATCTCCTGCCTTGCATAAACTCACACTCTTTGCATCAAAGGCTCCTGAGATGGCAACTATCAGATATTTTCAGGCATGACTGCTTTAGGAAAGAGTGCTAGATATAAAATACATGTACAAAAGGTGAACATGTGTTTTGGAGCTCTAAATAAAACTTGTGAAAACACAGTCCTTATTTCCCAGTCATGAACTCATTTAACAAAGCCTTTCTGTTTTCATCAAGATTAGTCAGCTACTGAAAGTCCCCATAACAAGATATTACTGAACTGAACATGCCCAAGGTGAATCAAGGTAGTAACTTGTGGAAAAAATGAGCAGCTGCATAATGTCTGCAGCTGAAGCATCCAGCATCAGCTGAAAGCAGGTCTGTCTCTTCCAAGCCAGTGAGCAGTTTTAAGCATGCTGGTGGTACAAGTCCAATTTTTCTCCCTTTTTGGTAGTCAGATTGCTTATTAACTCACGTAGCAAAAATGTGAGATTTGACCTACGTTTTCCCATAAGACTGATTTCCCTGCAGGGCCTATTTCAGAGTCTGCTGCACTCTGCTGCAACTCTCTTACACCCTCCCACTCCTGGTAAAAACATGCCACACCTTCCACATGAGTCAACAGAGCAGGGCAACATCTCCTGCAGCAAGCAGGGAGGGTGCTGAGAGGAGAGCTTGGCTGTGAAAACACAGTCCATCCTTCAGCAGTGGGCAGGATGCTCAGAGAAATGCAGCCTTGGTCAAAAATATTACTAGGAGAATGCAACAAGCTGCACTTGATCTTGAAGTCACTGGATCAGGCAAGGTCACTTCTGGTGAAATACTCACAGGGATAAATTCCAAGTCACCCAGATAGTTAGTTAGCATATGCAAGACAGCTGGAAGTCTTTACAACACTCTCAAGTGACACTGCTTGGCACCTTATCAAACTAAATGCCTTTTGCCTGTCGGGAGCACAAGCACATCATTTTACTTCAGCGTTGTTCTCTTTTCCCTCAGCATGACATGTTGGTTGTGAGAAACTGCTGAATCCGAGACAAGATGTCAGGGTTCAGCTTTCATACCCCTGTTTGATGACAAATTGATGCTGAAATTTAATTTCCAGTATATGAAAATTATCAATATATTTTGACATACAAGACATGTAAAGAAAAATACAACTGAACTTGTCCCAACTTTAACCAGGTGACATGATGCTACCCTGGGAAGTGCAGTATTTTCTAATCCCAGGAACACTCCTGCTCTCCTTATTCAGTAGAGATGCTTACAACCTTTCTTGTTTGAAGTGCTGTGTTCTTCCCCCTACTATTCCATGCAGGAAAACAGGATGTTCAAGCCAATGTAACAGTTCTCTGACACTAAGAACGCAATAAGTCCAGGAACACAAGTTACTGCTTCTTTTATACTCTTTTTTTTTTTTAACTGAAATAAGGTCACTGTTTTGTCAGTCCCCATTCCACAGAAATGGCCCTGTCTGTGCTTGATACGAACAGAAAGGCATCCTGTATCATGGCAAGAGAATCCAGCTCAAAGAGGTTTTATGTTTATACACACACAGAGAGCTATTTATTTAACTGCTGTGAGTGCACTCCATGGGGTGAGCTGGGAGTGAAACCCTTCCGTGTTCGACGTGATGCACAAGTGGACAATGGGAGATGCCTGAGCAAAGTACTGGGCTTGTGCCAGGAACTTAAACCAAAAGGCAAACTCAACAAGAAGTGGAAATAAACTGGAGACAGCACAAAATTTCTTCAACTTCAGAAGTCACAAAATTAGACAGCTAGAAAAGATAGGAAGGAAGGACCCTCCTGCACAGGATACATAGGGCATGGAAGGTATATATTATTAAGGAGCTTTAAGCTCACCTACCAGATTTCTTTCCTATTGGTAAGTGCTTTTTTTTCCTCATATTTATTTCTATGTCCTAATAAAATCAGTTTTGTGGGCTGGAAGCCCCTAACACCTCACTTAAGCTCGTATAAAAGATGTGTTGCTCCCCCATGAAGCCCAGGCCCTGCTGCAGCACCCTGCAAGCATACAGGCTGACACCCAGCTCCCACTGGTTACTCCTGAGTGGGCTCTCCAGCACCTTCCAGGACCAGCCCATATGCTTAGGGCTATGAGTAAAGCAAAAATGCCTTTTGGTTTTACCTCAGACATAATTCTGAACAAATCTTTACTTGCAATTTCAAGTTTTAAACAGTTTCATCAAGAAAAAAACACATATAATAACACCACACTGTACAGCAGGACATATACAGGAAATTCAGAGGCCGTATATCCTGTACCACCAATCCATTTAGTGGATTTAAATGGGTACAGTTAGGCAACTGCAGAACAGACACATTTTATTTATGATTTATTATGTATCACTGAAACCAATAAAACCTGAAATGAGGCCTTCACCGTCACAGATCAGAAGGCAGCACTTCAAATTTCTTGCAGTAGCACCCAGTGAATGCTGCAACAAAGCATCACCAATCCCTCAGTGCCACATTGTTTTAATGGACGGAACTGTACCAGCAGCTACGCGTTCCTTTCAAAGGGAGACCAGAGATATCACTGCCATCCGTCAGACAAACGTTTCTTGTTGGTCTGTTCCACAGCTACAGAGTAAGTTCATCTGTCATCTGACAAGCCCATCATAGGATTTCTCTGTCTGGTTTTCTACCATGATCACATGTTGCCTGCAGCCCCTGCATCCCAGTGAAAGATTTTTACTGCAGCAGAGACAATACATCATCCTAAAGCCATACACAGGATGCTAAGCAAATCCTTTACCTGATATGGCCTTCAAGCATTTTACAAACACACCTCAAAAACTTTGTTTCAGGTGAAGAGACATCTGACTGGCAGTTATAGTTCTTTCTCAGTTTATTATTTAGATCTCTGTTATCTAAGGAGAGTTTTAATTGTATACCACATCCTTTGCAACTCCCCTTCCAGCTTACACAAAGGAGTTGAATTTCAGTCTTCTTCCTTGTGTTGGAAATTGTTGCCTATTTGCATGACTGTCAGGTGGACAAAAACTGAAAAACTGCAAGTCTACAAGATTTACTGTTTAAACTTAGAAAGTTGGTTTGACTGCAACTAAATTAGGACAACAAAAGCCAGCTGTCTCTGTCCTCTGATAGCACTGCCCTGAGAAAAAATACATTACTTAAGGGCATCAAATAATGTTAAAGAAACTGCAGTTATTTTAAGATCTGTAGAGCATTCTGATTTAAGGATCCCACTATTTAAATAAATAACAGTTGAACAGAGGAATCCATAAAGCAGTAAGGCATCCAGCTGAGCAGGGTCAGCTTGGGTCTTTTCAGCAGTAGAGGTAAAATGGACTTTATATTCACCTATATATGCTGAATTTTCTGCTTAAATCTTCTGACAGCAGAAGTTTTGAAATGTGAAGGGACTAATGGAATACCATGTCAAGGTAATGCCTCTGTCAGTGTCAGTCTTCATACACTGCCTCAAAGAAGTTACAAGGAAGTTACAAGAGATTGCCATTGGCCATCTGTCTCCTAATACTCAGCTTACCACCAGGAAGTCTTCCTACATTTAGTACCAAAGTGGCTCCAAAAAACAAAACAGAAAAGGAAGGTGGCACCAAAAGGCTTGTAGTTTGGTTACTCAAAAGTAGCCTTTTGAAGACTTATCTAAATTTATCAAATAAAATAAGTAATCAGCCACAGGACGGTGTCACTTCAGTCATTTGTGTTGAATAGCAGGTGCCAGAATTATGCTAGATAAGTATTCCAAAATTATTACTTTCCAAGTCACTTTAATCTGTACTTGGGGGATGATCAAATTTACAAAGATGTTAAGCTATGCAATGATGTCAAAAAGTAAGTAACTCTGCATTACACATTTGAAAAAGCTTCAACTTTCTCCCTCATCCAGAAAATCCATCCAAAAGCATCCAAGAGTAGAGACACCTAAGACTCTGCCAGTATTGAAAGTATTTTCCTCCTCCTTCATCCCCCCGATTTACTGTACTAGTACAGCAAGAGATAAAAGCAAGTATTTTTTAACAGTTTAATCAACATAAGTTACTTAAAATAAATGCAATGCACTTAAAAATAGCTAGGAACAATGTAACTGCAGCATGTCAACCTCCCGGAAGAATGGCAGTGGATAAAGCCAAGGGCCTGCCCTTGCAGGAGATGCTATGCTGTCAAACAAGACTCTTCTCACCACAATCCAGCACAGCCACAATTGGCTACATATCAGTGAAAACATATGGTAAGCAGCAGAAATGACCACACTACTCAAGCATCCTACAAGTTTAACATTGACAGCAGAAGCTCCAAAGAAATGCCACGGCATTATCAAGGCAGAAAATGTGTGTATTCAAATGTAAGATGCATTTATTTTCTCATGTCTACTAATTACACAAAGTCAAAATGCTGTGACAGTCTCTCCAGCTTGCATCATGAAATTTTGCCCAAGCTCTCCAGCTTGCATCATGACATTTTGCCCAAGACGCCATCAGTCAGCTTTTGCCAGTACATTAATTCACAGTTTTGCTTATACCTTGAAAAAGAGAACCCATCAAGAGCACCAGTTTTGTGGAAAACATTACTTTGATTATTTCTGTAGCCTGTGCTAGTTATTCCAGAATATGCTCAGAGCACTGGTATACCACGTGACCCTCAAATATTCCCATGTTTTCCATGCAATTAGTAAGAAAAATACTAGTGACTTCTACTCCATCTATATTGAAAGCTTATGAAAGGAAACTTACTACTCTTCTCTGATCTAGTTACGCACAGATAAAGTAATTGGAGAAGAAAGTTAAGACACTTGTATCTGGTTGCATATTAAGTTTTCAGACAAGTCCATCCACACTTCGTTCCAGTTTCCCAGAAGTCTGAAAGGAGCTCCTAAAAAACACTTTTAAGGTTCATCTCTCCTCTCTCCAATTCCTCACAGTTCTGCTTTACCATCACACCAGCAATAAACCCAGAGTTAGGTAAACAGTGTAATGAGAGAGGTATTTTTTATGCTGACCAGTGTTCTTGCCACATCCATGCTACACACCTTGCCTTGTTGTGATCACTTTTTAATACACTGCATTTGACTTCAGTAGAAGACCATGAAAGATTTCATCCAGACATTTTGTAAACCGATACAGACCTGTCCTCAGAATTATTGTACCAACGTGAACACCTGTGTTCAAAAGCAAACAAACTTTTATAGCATCTGATCTCATGGAGGGACATCCACTGTCACTCACGAGGCCTCTGCTGAACAGAGTAAAACTCATAAGCAATCCTGTGCACGTGTATATAAGGAAACTGTGATACAGTAGAAACCAAATATTATAGCAGAATTTTTGGGTGTATCAAAAAGTCATGACTAAGCCACAGCAATTGTGCAATAAAGCAAAGCATATCTTTTATTTGTCTGCTTGAGAAGTTAATATTGGTATGACTGACAAACAGCAGCACAATTAAAACAGCCACATTAACCTCAGTGTTGTGGCCAGGTGGTGCAAATTAGCCCTCAAAGTCATCAGTCTTGAAAGCATAACTACCTTATGACAAAGAACAACCTCTCCAGTTTTGGGGACGCTTTTTTAAGGCTGCTTTTTCTCCATTTGACTTGATAGAGGATTACAAAGCTATAGAGAACAAAACTTCAACCATAAATGGCAGAGAAAATACAGACCTTTGAAATGACAGTAATACTCCATTCTCTGACAGAGAAATATTAGGTGTAAAAAAGGAGTTAAGGTAGTAAAGCAGACCCCATGACTTACCTTTCCTTGCTGTCTCAAAGGTTCATTTAGAGGAGTATCTCCAGTACGGGAACCTTTAAGAAGCCTTGACATGGTAGGAGTAGTATTATTTTTTAAGATAAAAACCAGTTAAATGAAACTGCCTGTTGTCATAGACTGGTAGAAAAGGACTTCCCTTCAATAACCTCCCTTTATAAACCTCACCGTGGGTGTGGCTAAATTACTAGCTCCACCTTTCATCCTATTNTTTTTTTTTTTTCTTAAGTAGGTAACTACTTGACAGTTTCACAAGCTGATGGGGAAAATGTAGACAAAATTAAATTTGTCTCCCATATTTGCAGTTCCTGCAACGTGGTCTACAAACACGTGGTAGGCGCACTTGCTCAGTTGTTTGCTTTTAAAAGCAGTATTGTAACAACCTGAGGGAAGTCTATCAGCTTTGAGCGTTTACTTGTATTAGAGATGCATTATATTGAAAAGCAGCATATCTATGAACTTGCAGCAGCTTCCAATTGCATCACCTCAAGACAAGCCTCCACCACCAGTGAAGGCTCTTGTTCTCATCACTTGCAGAATGAAGATGATGCAACATCAAAGCCCTTTGCATGACTCATTAAATCACACATGCCTTCACTACAGAGGGACCACCAATAAAAATTAGAATCTGTTCTTTTGTCCTCCAAGTACTCTATATTTTAAAATCCCTCAACTTTCTTTCATCTCAAGGCCTAATTCAAGAGGATGGGGTGATGGATTAGGATGCTGCCACTAAGGCAATACTGCCTGCAGAGTTTTATATTGCCTTGGTCTGTAATACAAACACATCTAGGTGACTGAACTCTTGTTTCTTAATTTTTTGCACTGTTCCAATTGATAGTTTTTTTGTTTTCAAGGGGACAAGTATGAGGAACTATATACATAGGGCTTAAATTTGGGGTTTATTTTTCACTGAATAGTTGAGGTTATCCTGGCACTCCTGAAGGAGGCTGGGTGTGAAATTAGAGTTCTTGAGGTGTTTGGCAGGAGCTCAACTATGCTTCTATCATCTGGGTTTGCTTTCAAGGGAACGATTAGGAAATTATGTACTTGTTAAAAAGATATGTGCAAGTAATGATTATTATACCCAACATTTCCTGTATTTAAGTTGAAGTGATTTTTCCATCTTGATACAAAGAGCAGAGGTATTTTCTTGAGAATTCGTGACTTGGGCCAAATCTCAACCTTAAAGAGTATTACAAGAAGGTTCATCCCCTTTCACAGTACCAAGCCATTTCTGTCCAAAAATGCTAACTGGTTTTTAAAAAATATATATCCATGTAGAACTTTTACTTCAATATTAGCCACTCCCAGATGTCAGAGGAAGGAAGAAAGCCGCCTTTATTGCAACAAGAAATGTTGCATAATAAACTACAGCATTCACTTTTCACTGCTTTTGTACTTCTGCAGGCAGGATAAAGCATCTTTGACTTTAAAATCCATATTTAAAGGACAGAGATACCTGTGTCTCTTGCTGTGGCTGGAAGTCTGTAATCTCATATTCTACTGTCTGTTAATAAAAAAATTCTGCAGCATTCTCCAAGGCTAATAAGACAGTTCTACTCCTTACAGAAAGTCTGATGATTCTGAGGAAATAAGTTTTGAGTGAGTTCACAAATTAAACATAGCATGTAAGAGAAAAGAAAGGAGTTCAGCTGAAATGCAGAGTTGTGAAAAATTGAGACAAGCTCATTTTCCTTCCTATCTGTGAGGTCCTCTAGCAGAGGTGCTCTCTCTGGGCCAGCTTCCTCTCCTTCCACTTCAGCAATGATTGACTAAACAGTCAGTTCTGACATTCTTGGCTGAGTTATCACTTCTTTTGAATTGATGTTGCCAGACAAAATGGGGAAATCCACAGGTGTGGGTGAAAGGAGGAGGAATATCACAGGAGATGAGCAAGACCAGAAATCAGGATAGGAGTACTAGCATGTCATGCTCAGTGCTGTTCACTGTACAGATGCACCTCCACGTTGGAACCATGCTCTGTTTAGAAATACAGCACTGGGAAGATACCAGAGATGATGCTTTAATTTCCAAAGGACTTGCTGTTTCTGCTGGTGGTACCTATATCCCACTACTGAAACATGAAAGAGTGAAATGGAGTATAGTCTCATCTGTAGCATCTAGCAAATAAAATCAATAGATAAAACACTCAGTGCCTGGGATTCATTCCTAATAATCACCATGCATGGAAAAAAAAACGTCTAAAGTCTTATTTTCTGAGTACGACCAACAGCTCTTACAAAGACGATGGCACATCTGCGCTGCCTGCCAGAACAATTTTATTGCTGTCCTAATGGCAGATACAGCATCATGTAGCTGTAAGTGTAATCACACTTTTTGCCATTATAACCAGAACAAATTGCTAAAACTTAGTTGACCAGATTTTCGCAGCCAAAAGCAGGAGAGATGAGTATACGCCTGCAAGCAAGGGGCTGGTAGGTTGCTCTTTACTGAGGAGGCACTTCAGCAGTACCTGTACTGAAATTGTCGCTTGCTGTTGCCAGCTGCTTCCAGGCATGTAAAGGCCAGTCTTAAAAACACATTGGCTTTCCTGAGCAAGAACAGTTACAAGACCTCCTCTAAATCTGCCTGTACCTAGCAAAGAAGCAATGCTCTAAAGTACAGAATTAATCTGCCTGCTGATATTTCACGCTCAGGGGAAAACTTACGACTGAGTTTTAGTCCTGATTTGTTTTGTTTTTCCCCTCCCTCTTCATGGTGCTCCTGGATCAGAAGCTCTTGGTTTAATAAAGCAGCATGTTCAACCTCTGAACACAGAGGCTGCTTCTCATTTCCCTTGGTCAAGCACAGCATTTTCTGGCTCTGCTGCACAGCTGGGCTGAGGCTAACCTGTGGTACCCCTTCCCTACTGAAGCCAGGGCCAGGCTGCGAAACAAGAGAGCTGTCAAACAGCAACCAAGGCTCTGCCTGGTAAAAGGTGGGGTTCAGGTGCACAGCAGCCAGAGTGGGGAGTTTCTGTGGCACAGTCAGTCAGTGTATTTGCTGTTGGTCCAAGACTGGTCGTCCAAGACCTCCCAGGGATGGGGGCTTGGAACTAGGTAACCTTTACTGGTGCTTTCCACCCCAAACCATTCTATGATTTCTTCTATCTTACTACGAAAAACAAGGGTTCCTTTCAGGCAAAGGCCAAAGGAAGTTAAAAAGCAAACTGACAGAATAGAATTACTGCCAATTTTGTGGTGAAGTCAGGATGCAGCTCAGGGGAAGAGACACATCACAGATAAAGAATGTGAAAAATCTTATAAGATCATCTTGTAAGATGAGAAAGAAAGGGGCACTCCATAGGAGCAGCCTGAGAGCAGCAGTGTGTGGATGCAGGGTTCTTTCCAGGCATAAAACCAACTACCCTGAAGTGGCTCGAAGCCCAGATCTTTTGTTTTCTTAACAAAGTTTTTTGTCATCATCTGGAATTATTTAATCTGCACTTCAAAGGTCTTCCAAGAGACAGCCTACCTAGAGCTGCTGTTCAAAACTTCACCAAATGCAGTTTTCCTGTGAAATTCCCCAGACTGGTTTCAGCTCCACCTCACAACCCCTTCTTCTATAAAAATGTATATTCCTAGAAAATTTCTGGGGCTTGCTAATGAGACTTAAGATGTTCACAACCAGTTGTCAATACCTAGTCTCTTTTACCTCTAAATTTCCTGCTTTCTTTTGATCATATTTCCCATTATTATGATTGACACCAAAATTCATGAGGGAATTAAAGGGTTAATGGAGTTGAAAGAAGCAACACTGACTATAAAAAGTTACTGCAATTAATAATGTCTGAGAACTTGAGCTGCAAGAAAAAGATGCAAAAGCTAGCAGAAAAGAACAAAATTAACAGCTTTAAGTGTTAGTCTGTTTATGTTGCACACTATTTGTGTCAGTGGATTTAAATACCCATTTGTTTGGCAATCATTTAGCTCTGTAGCAGACCTGCAGACTAACCTGTTGAAGTAGAACAGAGCTGAATGAGTGGGATATCCTACCGTGACTACTTACAACTCCAGGGAAACCCCAAAGCACACGTTACTGGGGACCATCACATGCCAAGGAAACTCTTTACCCTGTTGGTGCAGTTCTGGTAGTGGGAATTTAAGCAGTGATAAGTGATAAGGCAGGAGCTCTCTGCTGCCTCTGTGATTAGCTTAATTACAAACAGAAGTCCCCTGTTCTCCTTGTGTATGGGTCTATTAATACTATGTGCTCATGCCATCTGCCAAGGAGCCATTTCCAACTTTACAAAGCATAGCAGACAATACTTGCAGGTGCTTGGAAATGTGTTTATTTGGCCATTAAATCCACAAGACTTAAACACTGCCGAACAATATTTGCATTTGCAGGTACTCCTGCAAGACAGTGTCTTCTGAACTTCTATCAGACATGAAGAATTCTGGACTCTGATGGAAATCAAGAGAGGTCATCATCTATTGCTTTCATTTTGCTTCTTAGTCTGTGTTTTTGTGTCTGGCTCGCAAATATTCTTGGATTCAGAACTGTAAGGGATGCCACATTCCCAGCAGAGACGAGTCATGAGATCCAAGGTCAGTTTCAAGTGCCATATTGCAAAGAAGCTTCCAGAATGCATGTTTCTACTCAGTCTGAATACAGTAATGCCAAACAAAACACATTGTTTTCCTTTGATAAAGCGTAATACACTTTACTTGCAGTGTCATTCAAACTCTGAAGAGATTGTTACCATTCTGTATTCAACCCAGGATTAATTGAGGTATAAAATGGTTACCAGATCAAAGCCTATTTTAATAAAACTCCTCTATAAGTAGCAGCCTGAGAAGATACTCAGCCATTTCACATTGCATGTTGTACAAACTAACGATGCAGAGAGATGAGAGACACATTTCCTCTGTGGACTTCAATGATTCTATCAAGATTTACTAGATTAAAACAACTTAGGTGTCTGAAGCTTATAGCTGATAGACCTGCATTGTTACATCCTTCTCACCTGTCAAATTTAAGCAGTATTTGTATTTTCTGACAACTTGATATACTTATGTGCTTTGGCGTTGGTAATTAGACGAACCTGAAAGTTTTGCATTTATGTGTATTGTAGATTATCCAGTGTTAGGACCCTACTAATTTTATCATTTGAGGAAAAGAGTAAACTCGAATAGATGTTGTACTCAATATCTGAAATTGCTCTGCTGAAGAAATGCTACTGGCTTCTTCCCAGAAGGGGGATAAGTAACATGGTGAGCCATTCTCAGAAGAGACCAGGTTAAAGATTAAGCTTCTACTAAGAGAACCATTCCTGAACTTTAAATAGGACAAATTTGACATCTGGGGCTTTTAAAGGCTCAGGGGAATGAAGTTGGTTGACTGTAAAACTCTTCAGCACAAGAGAAGAGTTTCTGGGACTGAGGCTCTCCCCGCAAATTTTGTCATGTTTTCATCTTCTCTACTACATGTCTTCCTCCTCCTCCTCATTACCATTGGGCATCGGGTTGGACCACTTTGAAGAACTATCCCCTCTTTAGGGTAGCAGTTGCTGATCATATTTGAGCATACTTGCCCCTCCTGAAGCCATTCTCTTGCTACAGGGGCTCTGTTAGCAGGATTGCTTTCCTTCGGTCCTTTTAAAACACTTTTTGTTCATGGCCATAATATAAATAGCACAGGGCAGCCCTGCTGCTGGCTGCTGACACTGGGCACTGCTCCCAGAACAGGTCTGTGCTTTAATCCTGTCTGCCCTGCGACTGCGCGCTGGGGTTGCGCTCCAGCTCGTTGGAGACAAACACAACATGAAACTTTTCTGAGATCCAATTAAATAATAATATGATAAATGCTTTCCCTGACACCTTTCCTAGAACATTCTTGCTTTTGGGATCCTTTCCCAGCAGTTCAGGTTTTGCATTCTCCTCTCCCCACTCCTGAACCCTGCTGCCAGCACCCTTTCCTGTCCTTTGACTTTCCCAAATGTAGAAGACCAGTCACTGCTCTTTCCCCCTTTCCTGCAGGCAGACTAAACACCAGTTTCTCTTGCTGCCCTGAGAGCACCCGTTGCTCTGCCAGAGTTCAGTCTTCAGGTTCACTGCTCCTACAGACAGACGTAGTAGAGACTGTCAGCAGAGAGGCTCTGCATGATCCACATGGCAAAAGCCGTACAGGGAATTGCCCACATCCCCTCACCTTTCCATCACTGACAAATCAAGCCCCACTAAAACTGCAAGGATTTCACATCAGCAGTTGTGGCTTTGCTCAGAGGACCTGAGCCAAAACGCCGACTTTTATATACACACACATGTACCTGTACCTGCAATAAAATAAATAATATACATAAAGGTGCTGAAAGGCTCAGGATCTCACTTAAACTTCACCCAACATCACCATGTGTGCCATCATGACAGAGTTGTTTTTTGGGCCCCCAGTGACTCAGAGCAATGTTGTTATTAACATGCTCCCATTGGGACTCTCTGCATCAGCTGCAGTTCCCCCTCCCATGCTTCATGCCAACATCTGCCCAGCCCAACTCGGTCTGACACAACCACTTGCAGTTTTTAACATGATATAGTATCACTCTCCAGAGCTGCCCGAGGGAAAAATGCATTCCACTCACCTAATTGCATTAGTCTAATGTTTCTCCCTCTTTTGGAATTAAGCTATTTTAAAAAAAAAAAAACACCAACTTGACTGTATTAAGGTTTCAATGTTGCAAGGCTTAAGGGAAAAACAATCATGACAAAAGCTATTGTAAGGTAAATTTGAACTATATGTTTTAGTAATTTTGAAAGTCCCCAAAATTATTAAATGTCCCTTTTTGGGTAGGATGGAGTTCTTTTTCTTCTTAGTAGCTGGTACTGTGCTCTGTTTTTTGCATTTAGTATGAGAATAATGTTGATAACACACGGATGTGTTGGCTATTCCTAAGCAGTGCTTACCCTAAGTCAAGGACCTTTCAGTGTCTCTTACTCTGCACGTGAGGAGCCACACAAGAATACAGGAGAGTGCAGAGCAAGGACAGCATATTTAATATTAGTGGTATGTTATTATTACTGTATTTTGTTTCAAACCTTAAATTGTTCTTAACCATAAGGCTTACTTTTTCTTTCCAATCCACTGCGGGGGCGGGGAGCGAGCTGCTGCATGGTACTTAATTGCCTGTTGGGGTTAAACCACAACAATAAATTATTGTGGTTATCCATTTGGGAGGGTGGGTGTGGTGTGGTGGAGGGGATATAATTTGTTTTTTAACTCCTCCTAATGTTTCACTGGCATTTGGAAGAATGTTCAAAAATAATACAGAAAAATGCCAGCTAGCCAGATGACAAATAGTTAAGAACACTTGAGCTTGTAATAACTGAAAGAAACCTGATTTGAGAGTTCCATCATCAGAGAGGGGTCTTAAATTTAGAACAGCAGTAAAACTAATAGAGGCCATTGCAAACAACATCATAAGGCCAAAATAACTATCCCACCCCAAGACAGCATCATCAATGCATAGGTTATTTCCAGTGCACTTTAGACAGACTTTATGTCCTCCCAAGTGAGTGATGCCTGCTGTCCTTGTGGACAGGAAGCTTCTCCTGCCTGAGAAGCAATAGTGATGACACAAGAGACCCTTTTGCTTCTCAGAGGAAGGAGCATGCTATAGGAGGACTTAACCTTCAAGAATCACAGAATCACAAAATTACAGGAGGGGCAAGGCTGGAAAACCACCACAGTGGCCATCTGGTCCAACCTCCCTGCTCAAGCAGGGTCATCCTAAAGCACATGGTGCAGTACTGCATCCAATTCTTGAGTCAGTCTCTCAGTGAGGGAGACACCACAACCTGTCTGGGAAATCTGTCCCAGTGCACAGCCACTGCACAGTAAAGAAATTCTTTCTCATGTTCAGGTGGATCACTTTCTGCCCATTGCCTCTTGTCCCATTGCTTGGCATACCAAGAAGAGCCTGGCTCCATCCTCTTGGCACTCTTCCACCAGATACTTACAGACATTGATGGGGTCCCCTCTCAGTCATCTCTTCTCAAGGCTGAACAGGCCCAGCTTCCTCAGCCTTTCCTCATAAGAGAGATGCTCCAGCCCCTTAATCATCTTCATAGTCCTCTGCTGGACCAACTCCAGGAGCTCCAGGTACCCAAACAGGTACCTGGCAAGTGGCCAAATGCCAGAAGTTTTAAATAAGCAGAAAATGCCACTGAATGACCAAATCTGACCACCAGACATTCTGATACAGCCTGACAGGACAATTGGCCAAGTTATACCATCCTCCCTCCCATGGCACATCTCACAAAGTGAGGTCATAGAAAAATATCTGTATTTTCCTGTCTTTGCAATATCTCCAAAAGGCATAGGTGTCTCATACACACCAAGCCTGCAAGACATTGACTGCCCCACCTGCTGCTGTGCCTGACCTTTTCCTTCCATAATAACCTGTTCTTTTCTCCTTGGGAAACAGAAGTAGCTCATGGATTTTGTAGGCTAAGTTTGAGGCAGACTGAAAGAAACCATACTTACCTTCAGGAAAAGTTAAATTTATCAATTGCTAATCATTTCTGAAGCCCTTGGTTGACTTTAAATAGATTTTATAGCATCTCAGTCAACTTTCCCTACTAGGGACAGTATGAAACTTCACTATTGCAGCAGCACCATAAATCTTGGGTGTTTTTGGAAAAATGGAGAGTTTCCTGTAACTCAAACCTTCACCCACAGGATAAAGCAGTAGGTGAGTTAAGAGGTCATAACCCTCCTGTCCTCGACTTTGGGGATGATTTTCACTGCAAGGGCTTCACTAACAAGAAGCCATTCAATCTCAGTAGTGGTTGCTGACAAACCCCATGTGAGACAAAGACAGTTTGTGCTCTTTGTATTTTCTCACTCATTGGGTAAGCCCTATCCTGCACATCCAGTTGTGTGAGTAAAGACATAAACAAGGATGAAAGCAAGGGTCCCTGTACCTCGGAGAGAAAACACAGAGTGAGTGTGTGTACGCTGAGGATTTGGAGTGCATTCAGCTTGTGACTTGGGCATCCTGACATGACAGTGAGTACAGCTGCTCATACAGCTGGTGAATAATAAATACCTCAACATGCCCTTGAGATGATACTTCTAAATACTTAGTTCTTCACTGAAGCAGTCAGAAGCCTGACTAGATTCACGCTGCAATAGTGTTCCTGTAGAAGTCTTTACATGGTTCATTTGACTTTTAAAAGAGATTGTCTTTTGAAGAGCAAGTGCAACTTACCAAAAAAACCTTTGAGCTGCACAAGGCTTTGTTTGAAATACTATTCTGCTATTCCACTTCTCAAATGTCATCTCAGTCTCAGTTTTTATCTTCTCTTAAAACACAGCAAAACTGTCGGAGTATTTATTGTAAAAAGTTTTCACCTTCTTTACAGCTTTAGATTTCTTGCTACGTTAAGTTATCAGCTATGAGTTATTAGCCTCAATTCATTTGCTACACACTTCGGGGCCACAGATGAAAAGCAACTATCCCTTTGGGAAGCAAGTACATAAAGGACTATAACTCACTCACCACAGAAAGCACCAGAGGGTTGTTCATTTGAATTATCAGAAGAAGCTGTTTAAAATGAAAAACTGGAAGTAATTGGCGGGGGAGGGGGTTTGTTTTTTTTTTTTTTCAAGCCTCAC